>CM023487.1:21399575-21628155 GCA_013339685.2 Hyalomma asiaticum
TTATGGCACTTGACAGCCGAGATTTTCTTTTATCGTTCTTTGAGGGAGGGTTTGGTGGGTGAGTGGGTAAGCGGGGCTAATGGGATTACCGATTGCCGTGCTCTCGACTTCTTTTCGCATCCTCTGCAGGGCCGTGGCAATAACGAAGACGTCGTATATTTGGCTGTCAGGCCGTTCGGCGGCGGGCTTCTCTCGCCTGCCGAAAAAAGGTGAAACACAAAAAGGAACGTTTTGCCGCCAGTTGGACAGAAATTGCCGCGCTCTCGGAGGGCAGAAACGACGCCATTTGAAAATGCGGGTGCGTCCGGCAAGCAAGCAGTCAAGCAGACGAAGAAAAATAAAATAAGTAAAATAACCGCGTGCGCGGTTCGTGCAACTCGAGAATTCCGAAGTACGCATTGTGCACGGACGCAAAACAGGAAGTCCGAAGGTCGCCGCCGCCTTGCACGCTTTCGCGCATGCCCGGCGGTTTTGCGGCGGTTGGGGGGCAAGGCTGCACCCGCGTGGCCGCCCCTATGATCAAGCGTGGGTATTTTGTCTATATGGGCACATGCCTCTTTCTATCCATGCGGTGTGTATAGCTGTTGTACGTACAGCAAAGGGCTTTTGTTTTCGCTCCTGCGCGCGCGTCTCGTTTATTATGTAGCTCCCTTCAATTGCGGATAACTTCCTTTTCCTGTCCTCCATCCGTCTAGTATCCTCGCTTTCTGGCTGTTTCGTTTCCATTGTTCGATCGACGAAGAAGGACGCGTTTATCGGTGTTCCCCGTTTGTTGCGTGACCGGGGAGCACCTTTGTTGTAGGAGTGAAGAGGTGAGGGCCCTAAGGTGAGCGCCCGCGTATCTGTGTGCGTGTTAATTTTGATGACATTGAGGTTTAAGGAATCAAGCGCCGAAACCTTGATATGATTGGTATACAGTGCATGGCTTAGCGGCCGAGGTGTCTTTCTGCGAAGGCCGAGGGGGCCGGTTCGATTGCCGGCTACCAGCATCACTAGGCGGTAGCGAAATTAAAGAAAAAGGAAGGAGAAGGAGAAGAAGAAAGAAAGAAAAACGTGTGCAGAGAGTAATTAATTTCTAATTGAAACCAAAGGAATTTTACCTTAATTTTCATCATTTGTGCTTCGCCAGACCACACATATAAAAGTACTCGTTAAGACAGAACAGTATTGGCCAGTCCGCTGCATTTGGTATGTGCGAGCTTACAAAGGAGAAGAATTAATGAAGCTGATCGTTTTTAGGTAGGCCAGGAATATCGCTATATTTATTCAAATACCTAAATAACGTTCAATACAAATTTGTCATTTTTTTATTTGGTTTATTTGTTATGTGAATCATTAGAGTTTGTTTTTTTCCCCTCTATTTTACATCACGATCCTTTTCTCCGTGTAAATTACAGCATTCCTAAATTTTAAATTTTTTTTAGCGCCCAATTCTTGGCCAATTCTCCACAGTGGTCGTGAGCTATACATCGTCAGGTGAACAAGAACGAGTACGCATTAGGGAACCCCGGGTTGTCAAAATTAATCCTGATCCACACCCTCCCCGTTCCCCACTGTGTCGCGCCTCATTGTCATAGCGTGAAGACCTGACACATAAAGCCCAAGAATTTGACCTTAATGCGAAAGCAGTGTATGTCCCATGCGGTAAGAACGAACCCTGCGTCGTCCATAACGCACGCTACCAAATGTCGCGTGGTCATATATGGTCGTATAATTACGCCACGATGACGTCATCGTAGAATTGTGGGGAAGTTTGACATTCCTGTACAGGACATTCCTATACAGGACGGCGAAAGCGCGCAGGAAACACTGAAACGCACAAATCAATGAACAGACCCCTAAAAACTATTGAGAACAGGGAATGTCGCAGGAGCCAACGTTTCGACAAGTGGACTTGTCTTGGTCAGTCAGTGACAAGTGGACTGCGACAAGTGGACTTGTTTTCTTCGTCAGTCGCTGTCCTGACGAAGACAAGCCCACTTGTCGAAACGTCGGCTCCTGCGACATTCCCTGTTCTCAACCGTTTTTAGCGATCTCTTCGTCGATTCAAGCCTCCATCTTCCCCTGAGCTTCTCTTCTAGTTTGGATTAAAACACACAAACACTGAAGTCCACGTCACGTGATTGCACGTAGATACAATCGTCACGCCCCAGACTTGCCATATAGTTTCGCATTCAGTGCTTCCGCAGCTTTTATTGGCCATGTTCGTCGCGCAGTTTGAGCAGGGCTCGAGGAACGTGCCGCAAAGCTCTTCCTCGACTCCCAGCAAGTGACTGCGACAGCATCTGGGGGAGAGCACTCGGCTGCATGCCTTAAATGGCGGTCACAGAAACAAGCGGCCCCCTCTTCGTCTAGACTGCTGCCCATATCTGTTTGTATACGGCCCACAGACCTATAGCTATGGCTGGCTGTTCGTCGTCGCCCAGTGAATGCCCGTCTCTTTGTTCCGTTATATGCACTTCGAATATGCGGAGGCTGTAGCTGCTAGCTCATAAATGCGACAGCTCTGTTGTCTGCGAGGCGCACAGGAAGAGGCATCTCGCTTCCTCCCCCACGGCATTCCCGATGCGAAGACGGCGCCGCGTGTGCCACGTACAAGCCTTTCACTGAACACAGCAGCGGGACGTGCCTTTACGCAATGAGTCTATGCGGCGAGGGCTGGGTTTCATCATGGCGGCCTAGTTTCGGTGTAGATACGTGCAGTGTGGGCTGCGAGTAGAGGTTAGCTTCGTTAGCGTATGGTCAGATTCATTAAGTCTGGGGTCAGATAACGGGTGTGGACCATTAGTATATATGGTCAGCGTTACGTCGCCATTCTCGTTTTTCAACACAGCGCGTAGCCTCGCCACGGTGGTCTAGTGGCTACGGTACTCTGCTGCTGATCCGAGGGTCGCGGGATCGAATCCCGGCTGCGGCGGCTGCATTTTCGATGGAGGCGAAATGTTGAGGCCCGTGTGCTGTGCGATGTCAGTGCACGTTAAAGAACCAGAGGTGGTCGAAATTTCCGGAGACCTCCACTACGGCGTCTTTCATAATCAGAGCTGGTTTCGGGACGTTAAACCCCACATAACAAAAACACAGCAGGTATATGAAGTACATCTGAGAGCAATCCCTGTAATGGTGATATTTGTAATCACTCCCTTGTAAGCGCCAGAACGTTATAAGGTCCCAAGGTTATTGTAAAAATCGGTAAATAAACACGAGTGAACAACCACAACAAATATCTCAGTTGCCGAATAGATGTGGTAGTTATGTGGAATCCCGGTGAAGTTCAGCGGTACAGTTATACGGGATTGATTTATTGATTTGTTGTGGTCTCTTGGAAGCTTGTATACATCGACTTTGCAGTAGCTGGTTTAAGAAACGGGTCATCATAAATGGTTAAGGAATCATAAGTGAGATGTTTCATTGATGAGTTGACAGATTTACCGATTGATTCTGTACTGCGGTGACAGGTGTGGGGCCGCGTCCCGCTCGACGCCATGTTTTTGCACGGAATGTCGCCGCATCCCCCTTTCCCGGCTGGACAGAGCGGGGGCCCACCCGCTTCGCCCATGTGGTTTTAACATAGGCTGCCATTGGGCAGCGAGAAATTCCCAGAATGTTTGCGCGTTCTGGCGTTTCTGGTTTTGGAGATGCCTGGGGAGAACACGCTGGGACTTGGAGAAGTGCGCACGTACTTTTGTGACCCTCCGGCCGACCAGGCCATCGGTCGGATGGCGTGCTTCTGCGAGCCCCAGCGACCACGGCGGCGACCTGCGACCGACGCCCATGTCTGTATGTTCTTCTTCTATTTTCCTTTTCTGAGGGCTCGCGGTCGCGGGTGCGCTAGCCGGGGTTAGGCTCTCCTTCCTGGCATGGTTATTTTTGTGTGTTATTGTATGTTCGCGTGTTGTTAATTGTTACTGTCCTTTGTTTGTGTTCGCGTGTTGTTAATCGTTGTTGTCCTTTGTGTTTAATTCGACTTTAGATTCGGCCTTGTTATTGTTTGTATTATTTTAATGTTTATTAAATTACCATGCACGGAGAGTGACGCCTAATGTTCTCCTCTTTAGCCGCGTGCGACGGTTCGCGCTGCCCTGCCTCGAGTCGGGCCGCGGGCCGAAGCGCGCGGCAGCGCGGCGATGGCATGGCTGAGATGGCGAACGCGCGGACGCGACGGCCTCATTCTCTGCTCGTTGAGTGCTCGAACCCACGACAGGGGGTTGCTAGCGGCGATGCCGCTGCTAGCAGTAGTTATTAGTAGAGAAGAACCCCGACATTTTGGCGCCCAACTAAGTGGGGCCAGGGGCCTTGCCCTTGGTCGCTCAAACGACGAGCAGGTGTCGGCAGAGTGGGGAAGTTGCGTTCGGTTGCCAGCGTAAAGTGCGCTTTGGTTGAGCGTGGCCGTCTCCGCTGTGTACCGCCCGTATCTCTTTCTTTGTCTGTCCCCCCTTTTTTCTCTGTCGATGTATCGTGGTGTGAGGAGAGGCAAATGTCACTTCTCAAACGGATTGGTAACCCGCTTCGAAGTTGTGTGAGGCGAAGCGTGGACGAGGAAAGGCGTGATGCAAGTTGCCACCGAGATGCAGCAGTTCGTTCTTGGTGGCGGAAACTCGTTGGATTTACCAAGGCTTTCATCATGCCATGGCTGGGAGAACGACCATCCGGTCTCCCGTGCGACGTTCAAGTCGGTGAGTCCAACGGTTTTCTTTAGACTGCGCGTCGTGCGCGTCTTTCCTCACTAAATTCAGAACCAGTGAAAGAGTAGCTGTCGCACTATTTCTTGCCCGGGTCGCCGAAAGTCTCTTTTCTTTAAAAGTGGACGGCGCTGTTCGGTTGCACATGGCCGACTTGCACCGAGGGAGGCAAAGATGGCGGAAAGGCCGCTGAGGCGAACAAAGAAAGTAGAAGCAGACCCTTCTTCCTTGAATAGCCCTTTGGGCACCTGTCTATCTTCGCGCACGCAGAAGGGGAGAGCGTTCCAGCGTCCCCGCGGCGAGAGAGAAGGAAGCCATTGTGGCGATAATCAGCCGGCCGGTCGGGGGGAAAGGATGAAAGAGGGGGTCCATCCTCACCGGGCTCTCCTCAGGAATCTGGTTTTTTCTTGTTTGTTGTTCTCTTGCTTTTTTTCGTTTGGCCCGAAGAGCGACGTAGTTGACGGCAGAGTGACCCATGTGTACATAATGTAAATAGTTTCTTTCGCGGTTTTCTTTTTCGCCTCCGGGAGGCGAGGCGCCTGAATGTGTTGGTACTGCACATGGCGCGCGCGCTGCATCGTTGTCTGGTATTGCGACGAGCGCGAGTTTTGGGCCCGAAGCGGCTTGTGTAGCCGTGGCCTGGGAGAGAAAGGGGTTCACTCTGCGCGGTCTGTACGAGCTTGGCCACAGTATCATGCCACCTTCCCCCCCCCCCCCCCCCCCCCCGACAGCAGAGGAGAGCGATTGCGCGCCCCTGCAGTAATCCAGCCAGTCGTCAGAGCGGAAGACTTTAGTCAAAGTTACTGTGCTCTGCGATTTGGCACGGTGCAGTGCGAATGCTCAGCTGTCGCCGTCCCTTCCGCGTCTGTTCATTCCGTAGGCAACACGTTGTGGATCTCCCGTTTCGTTTGGTGTCACGGATGGGCAGTGTGCGTTCGCGGAAGGATCATCCGCTAGTGTAAGGTCATGCGGCAGCGCACTAGTGAAGACCACGTTTACATTGGTTACTGCCCGACTGATTCCAGACGGAGAGATAACCTGACAGAGTAGTCTTTCTCTTTTTTCTCTTTCTACGCTTTCTCTGGTTTCTCTTCGCTGTTCTAGTTTTTATGTAAGTGTTCCTTTCTGTTTACGTACCGTTTCTTTCTTTTTGAGTTTTTGGTTTTCGCTACCCTAGAATTGTAGTCTCGCGTTGTTTTATGGTTCGTTAGTTAAATTAATTTTGGTTATTGTGCAGCGCGACTGTTTTGTTCTTTTGTTGTTGTTTGTTATGTTTTTCTGCCGCGCTGATTTGGCGGCCGAAGTCTGCGTGTCCGGAGCGGGGCGGCGTCGACGGCGAGGCTGCGGACGGAGCCGTGGTCGCGGCACTTGGTGCGGCCAGGAAGTCGACAGGGTCGACGGCGCGTGAGACCTGCCGCGGCCGGCGTCCAGGGTCCGGGTGAAGATGCCGTGGCGCGCGCTGGCTTCATCGGACATTAGAGAGACTTGTCGCAGTTTTATTGTCGCGTTTGTTTCCTTGTTTTTGTTTTCGTTTTCGTTTGGAGTTCGCGGATTTGATTTCGTATTGGCACCGTCGGTATTGTTTATTTTTTTAGGGGGGCTTTTAAGGAGGGAGGGATGTGGGGCCGCGTCCCGCTCGACGCCATGTTTTTGCACGGAATGTCGCCGCATCCCCCTTTCCCGGCTGGACAGAGCGGGGGCCCACCCGCTTCGCCCATGTGGTTTTAACATAGGCTGCCATTGGGCAGCGAGAAATTCCCAGAATGTTTGCGCGTTCTGGCGTTTCTGGTTTTGGAGATGCCTGGGGAGAACACGCTGGGACTTGGAGAAGTGCGCACGTACTTTTGTGACCCTCCGGCCGACCAGGCCATCGGTCGGATGGCGTGCTTCTGCGAGCCCCAGCGACCACGGCGGCGACCTGCGACCGACGCCCATGTCTGTATGTTCTTCTTCTATTTTCCTTTTCTGAGGGCTCGCGGTCGCGGGTGCGCTAGCCGGGGTTAGGCTCTCCTTCCTGGCATGGTTATTTTTGTGTGTTATTGTATGTTCGCGTGTTGTTAATTGTTACTGTCCTTTGTTTGTGTTCGCGTGTTGTTAATCGTTGTTGTCCTTTGTGTTTAATTCGACTTTAGATTCGGCCTTGTTATTGTTTGTATTATTTTAACGTTTATTAAATTACCATGCACGGAGAGTGACGCCTAATGTTCTCCTCTTTAGCCGCGTGCGACGGTTCGCGCTGCCCTGCCTCGAGTCGGGCCGCGGGCCGAAGCGCGCGGCAGCGCGGCGATGGCATGGCTGAGATGGCGAACGCGCGGACGCGACGGCCTCATTCTCTGCTCGTTGAGTGCTCGAACCCACGACAGGGGGTTGCTAGCGGCGATGCCGCTGCTAGCAGTAGTTATTAGTAGAAGTAAAACCCGACACAGGCACGCGTTCTTTTTGAGGGGATCGCCGTCGTGGAAGGTTCTTGCAATTTAATTTTCACGAATCATGACTTTAAACGGCTTTCCTCTCCGGGAGATTCCGATATATATACTTGCATGCCCGCGCAAAAAAAAAAAAAAAAAAAAAAAAAGGTCATGTAAGTCTGTTGTCAGATAAAATTCGATATCCACATGTTGTCGCTTCGTAGTACGCATATGTATAGGAACGTAGCGTGCATTTCTTGGCATTGCGGGGACTGTGTATTACGATAACATGGTAGTGCCATATTGAACCAAACTACCCACATACATTCTGTATACAGGCTCCATAGAAAGAACGTACAAAATGAGTCATCTATAGATAATGACCAAGAGGAGCGCGTTAGCTGCGGTACCACGTGGGACGTTTTCCTGTAGTACCTGCATCCTTATGTATTTCTGAAATGGGCTGATGGTGTGTTTTGCGATTAAGATGCGCGTCAAACCTCCTGACACGGCCTCAGCTATCTATGCATCCGTGTAACCCACTCATAACTCATTCTATATTAGTGCTTGTATAGAACATCCTTCACTAATTCCACAGTAACCCAATTGGGGAGGGGGGGTTGAAGATGACAATGCCGATCGCTGCAAAATAATTCCGTGCGTTGATGTCGCTCTTCTGTTGCTACTTCGGGACTGTTCCGAATGAATTCCGTGGATCTCTGGGCACGTGCTTCAGCTCTTGCATTCGCAACGATGCACACAACTATACAACGCCAGTAAATACGTAAAGAAACTTGTGGGGTTCCTATAAGAGCGCGATGTGCCGGAACGCGTCTAGATGAGATGGCGCGCTTACGCTCCATCTGCTCTGTGTCGGGACAGCTTGTCATGTGTTCCACGGCGAGCCCTTTAATTTGCTTCGCCGTCGGCAGTTGTACAGTGGGTGGCCCCGCACCGCTATGCGTGCGCGGGATACCGAAAGAAATATGGAGCGGAGATCGGATGGCGTCAGCGAGGCGCAAGTGATGGCGCCACGGAGAGAGACGCGTCCGTCTTGTAACGGACGTCTTGAGGAGGTCTCGGCGTAGACGTCTTGATGACGACTGAAAGAAAAATGAAAGGGGCGCGTTGAGAGGGCGTTTTAAAGTAGGCACGCCCAATCTCATGGTGTTATCGTGTGGCAGAAGTGGCTACGTCATGAAGATGGGTTTACATGTGGTCTTTTGGTAGTCGTCTTGAGGAGGTCTTGTTGTAGACGTCTTGATGACGACTGAAAAAAAAATGAAAGGGGCGTTGAGAGGACGTTTTAAAGTGGGCACGCCCAATCTCATGGTGTTATCGTGTGGCAGAAGTGGCTACGTCATGAAGATGGGTTTACATGTGGCCTTGTGGTAGTCGATGCGTCAATCATGTAATAGACGTCTTGAGGTCTCAGCGTAGACGTCTTGATGACGACTGAAAGAAAAATGAAAGGGCCGTTGAGACGACTTTTTAAAGTAAGCACGCCCAATCTCATGGTGTTATCGTGTGGCAGAAGTGGCTACGTCATAAAGATGGGTTTACATGTGGTCTTTTAGTAGTCGTGTCGAGGAGGTCTTGTTGTAGACGTCTTGATGACGAAAGGGAGAACTGGAAATGACGGAGCGGGGCGTCAACGCTATCGCACCCAAAACAGTGTGTTAGTAAGGTATAGTACAACGACGTCATGGAGAGCGATTAACACGACTACAATGAAAGTCGTTTTCAGGAGCTCACGACCTACAC
The DNA here is from genome assembly GCA_013339685.2 of Hyalomma asiaticum. Classification (NCBI taxonomy): domain Eukaryota; kingdom Metazoa; phylum Arthropoda; class Arachnida; order Ixodida; family Ixodidae; genus Hyalomma; species Hyalomma asiaticum. The sequence goes on from CM023487.1 coordinate 21,408,427, forward strand.
TTCTTCATGACGAGAGAATGAAAATGAAAATGGCGTTGAAGGACGTTTTTAAGCGGGCACGCTCAACACCGCGGTGTTACCGTGATTGAAACCACTACGCCACGAAGATGGATAACTGTAGTCTCTTAATAGTCGTCTTGGGGAGGTCTCGTTGTAGACGTCTTGGTGACGAAACGAAGAACTAAAAAAGGACGGAGAGGGAAGCTCCCGCATCCAAAACGGTGCACTGTCGGCGGTGAGGTAGGCACGGTAATATCGCTTGTATTAGCCTTCTTGAGGAGGTCTCAATTTAGAAGTATCTTGAGGGCAAGAGGAGGAAGTGATGGAGAAACCGAAAATAGTGGACAGGGGTACGTTGTGCACATGTGGACACGCACGCACTCAAGTCACGCAAGCCAACCTGAGTTACTCATTCAACGGGTATGCGACGAGAGTACGGTTCGTGTGCAAGAAAAACAAAACGCGCGGATAGAAATGCTTGCGAAAAGGCGATAAGCAAACAGGCAAGTGTGCCAGCTGATTTGCATATATGCACGCTGATACGCAGGGGGGGCCGAGCTGGCAGAGCACGTGAGCGGCAGTCTCCGCGTGTGTTGACCGAAGGCGTCACTTATTGTGCGTGTGTGTCGCCCGACGATTTTGCGTTCCACGAAAACGGGTCAGGTAAAGTTACCCTGTCTTGTTCCGTTATAAATGGACCGCTGCTGAAGGATGGGAGTAGGGAAAAAAATTGTGCTTCGACCGAAGACCTTTTACCGCGGAAATGACTCCGCGGTGCGCGAAAAGTAATTAAGCGAGTGACTAATGAACCTGCATTATGGAGGGGGCGCGTTACATCGTTCATTTCGTGTGTCCGCATTCTGCATACCGCGCATGTATCATTCGTGGCATAGTGCGTGCACGTCCAGCGGTGACCTAGTTAAGGTGCGAACACGTGATCCTTACGTCACAGTTGGAGGCAGCGATGGGCGTGAAACCGCAATCTGTGGCATTGGATACAGGTAGCTGTACCGCTACCGACAGGCCTCGTGAGCTTCATGGATCGGCAATGTATTAGGTCACTCACTCACTCACTCACTCACTCACTCACTCACTCACTCACTCACTCACTCACTCACTCACTCACTCACTCACTCACTCACTCACTCACTCACTCACTCACTTTCTCTCTCTCTCTCTCTCACACACACACACACACACACACACACACACGACATCGTGCAACACCATTCACTCCTATTCTCTCGCTCAGTCTTTCAGATCCTCAATTGTTTTGGTGAGGCTTAGAAAGACAGAAAGCAGAGTTGGTTTGTGTACCCTATATAGATTCATAATGAAATAAGGTAAGGCTTGTTTCTTGGCGACCTTTCTCCCAACCGTCGCCTTGGGAAGAGAGATAGCTTGCGTGTGCGCTCAGGTGTGGCTCCGTGTGCCGAGATGTCTACTTTGAGCGCTTGGAATAAGAACAAAAGAAAAAGAGTGGAGACGCCTCGTGGTCGATTACACATCGCCACCTCCGCCTCTTGTGCAAACCGCACGCAGGACGACTGTCGCGACGGGTCAACAAGGGAAAAACGTTGTCTCGTTCACCATGGAAGAATATGAAGAAAACTAGGAGGCGGAGTCACACGATTCCGACAGCCTCGGGAAGCCAGCTCCTCTGAGGCCTTGTGCGCGGTGCCTGTCGGGTAGGATTAGGCTTTCAGATATAGTTGGCAGATCGCTCGAGGTTCTTTGATACGTGTTAACCTTTAGTGGCACACCTGAAGACCACATGAACTGCCTTTCACGTGGCCTTCCCCGCCACGGTTGTGTAGTGGCTCTGTGACACTCGGTTGCTGATCCGAAGGTCGCACGATCGAATCCCGGCCGCGGCGGCTGCATTTCGATGGAGGCGAAATGCGGGAGGCCTGTGCATACTGTGCGATCTGCAGTGCACGTTAAAGAGTCCAAGGTGATCGAAATGGCCGGAGCCCTCCAATACGGCGTCTCTCATGATTCTGTCGTGGTTTCGTGACGTAAAACCCCAGAAGTTATCACGTGACCACGGTCTGTCTTCCACGATTCCCTCCCTTAAGTTCCTGATGGCAAGGCTTCAAGATTGCCACGTGACGCTATTTTTTGTTTTTCTTTTGTTTACTTTCTTTTTGTCCTCCGCGCACCGTGGCCCCGCCTGTACAGAGGCTGCACTGGGGTCACCACCACGGCGGCGCCGTACGTTGATGTTGACGTTGGCTCCGCATGGCGCGACGTTTGTCCTGCATCGCGTACCAGTGGGTGTATCTTTAACATCCACGTCTCTCCTAGACGCAAACGCTCACATAGACGATCCTTTCATCTAGTACGCTTGTACGCCACGCATGCACCGCCCCCGTTCGCTGCGCCGTCGTAGACATTGCACTAACAAAGTCCGCCTATATATGGCACGCTATACATGCATGTAGGCGACTCTTTGTCAAGTGTACACGCGCATCTGCTCTATGCATGCTCGTAAAAAAAAAGGTCTGCGACCGCTCTCGCTTTCGCTTGGCGTCTCTGGCTTCTCGTGAACAGTCGTGTCCCGGAGAGGAAGTGGAATCTCACGTGATTCTCCTTCCGCGCTCTTACTTCCGCGGATGAAACGCAGCTCGCGCCGTGGTGGTCTGCAAAAGTTCTTCCTCGTTAGAAGAGGAAGAGCTTCCAAGCATCGTAAAACGCCCCTTAAAGATCGTTCGTATCCGAATGCAACGCGAATGGCGACATTGTGGCGCCTAGATACCCATGAAATTTGTCATTAATTTAAAATTCAATTAAAACTGCGCCAGTGTATGCTAGCATCACTGAGCGCTAGCCAAGACTAATAGCCAGTAGTTAACCAAAGTTAGCCAGTGGTGGCTAACGTTTTATGGAACATAGGTCTGATCTAGCCCTTCCCTCGCCCTCATAATCGTCATCAATAAATCGATAGCCGCTAAACTAACATTGCAAGTGCATAAATATGTGTCTTCACTAGTTTGTTAGAGTGGAACTTGGAAAGCCGGCACTCTTTGTTGAACTGAAGTGAAATGCTTGCAACGTAAAAACCAACCTAGTTTGTAGCGAAGGTTCATGGGGGATCAGAAGCGAGTGTATACCGGGGACTTTTGTGGAGGGAAATTCTCCGTGCAGTTTGACCTTGTCCTGTGTCACAGCATGGACAGTCTCAAGAACGGCGGATGCTTCTGAGGAGCTCGAAGCCATCTTGAAAAGGTCACATAGCGCAGCACAATCTATAGACTAGACGCTGTGTCGCGTAACGTCGATTTCAGTTGCTTCTGTGACTGGCTGGCTCTTCTTTTCGGAGAAGTGTCCTGTATAGCGGATACGGCAGTTTAATTTGGTCAGTCATTATATTTGATGTCGTACTCGGTTTCACAATACGTCTGGAACGTAAGCCCAGAATGTATTACATTAAAGAAATTATAAAAAATAAACGATTGCTTTGCTATACGCCTGGTGCACCGCCTATAGAGGCGCCACTGATGGCCACCTAGCGGGCGCCGCCGACAGTACTCTCGGGAGGCCGAGCAGCCGACAACGCTTTTTGCAGCGCTGGGAGGCATGGGCATGGCCGAGGAACGCGGCTGCGATTTCCCCTTCGTTCGCGTGCCGGACACCTACTGTTGCGGTGACAGTTGCAGGAAAGAATCGGGCCTCTGTGAAAGTGGGCACGCGCGTGCCGTTAACACAATTTAGGACAAACCAGTCCGCATATAATTGTCAGGTGCATCCCGCCGACCACCGTGAAAAAGTCCAGTTGCGAAGTGGAGCTCGTGCGAAGTAGCCGCCTTGTATTTCCTTCTTTTTTTTAAATTGCACCGTTGCCACATTGCCGTCTCTGTACCTTAATATCTGTACCTTAATAATAAACACACATAATTTGAGCAGAGTGGTAATTCAAACAATGAAGCAAACAATACGTGATGCTGGCGTGCCTTATGTAGCGATCTTGATAGCACTGATTACATACGTGACATAATCGCATAATAATTGACATAAAAGTCACCTTATGAAGCGCAACTGAGAGATTGTTAATGAACCTGCGTACACTCCTCATGGATATCGCCAAACTTGCCAGCGGATAAAACCATTTAGCGCCGCGTTCGTCGAACTACCCTACCTGCTGCAGCCGTCAAAACTTGCAATTTTCTGAGCGACCTTCTTGAAAGCGCACAAAGCTGCGTGAGAATTTTTGTGTTTTGGATGCTGAGTAAAGAGAAGGCGCATGATATATTGAAAAGCGGCGAAGGGTTGGTCAAGTTAATTGGGAGCAACAGCAAGGCTGGGGCTCGCTCTATCGTCAAGATGTATGTAGAAACATGTAAACACTAAACAGCTACTGAATTTCTTCGTCACTTTACGGAGATTTCGTCATATATGCGTCTTCTGTGGGCCTGCAGTGCACCACATTGTTTTAGAGCTTTATGTGCCTATGCAAGTATTGCCATTATCATGGTGGTTTGCGCTCCAGCATCTTCCCATTATTCCGTATATGAAATGCTCAGCACGCACCAAAGCTATATTTAGTCTTGTGTTGGTTTCAAACTTTCTTCATGCTCTTTCGTCCGTGTGTTCTGCGTGCTTCTACTTTTCAAGATGGTGTATGAACATGCCCGAACTGCCACTGTTGTAACATAAATTTTTTTCTTCTAGTAACAGTGGTGGGGCACACGCATACCGAGCACACATGAGTTTCTTGTCTTATTAGAGCTGGTGTAACTCGTAAAATAGGGCAAGACTTCTGTGTGAGCACTTTAAACGTACAAGCAGGCTTTTGTTTACGCTCCTCCCCCTTAAAACTTAGCCAGGTGGGCAGCCCCCCTCCATTTTCGTTAACGCCATGGGTAACACCCCTCCCACCCTGCGAAATCAAAATTCTGGTTAAACGCCTACGTACAGGAAGAGGTCGTGTTTGGATGGCTTTTGTTATTCGACATCCCTTGAAGCTTCGGCCACCCCACACATGCAAAGAAAGTTGCTTATTTCGCTGCGACAACGCGAACTAAACGGCGAACGCGAACAAAGTCGTAGGAAGCTACGGCGCACGGCTGCCTACTCTCCCGCGAATACTTAGCAGGGTCGCCACCAGTAGCGCTTCCGTCGGCTTGCACGAGGCGTATATGTTCGGTTGGCTGTGACACCTCGTGTAAATGGCTGCTGTAGACCGCAGCCGCTAGACATTATACAGCAAGGGTCGTATGCATGCAAGCCCGCGGTCTCTATTATTAGCTCACTATTACGTCATAGCCGCCATCGTATCGACCCTCTGCGACCTTGGCACGACCTCACGTATTCGCGCATACGCTCGATGACCCAACGTCAACGTGCACTGGGCGACTGTAGACGATATGTGATGTGCGGACGTTTCTGGAACGCGCTTACGAAACTGTCTGTCGGTTAACGTTGCGAACGAAGGCCAGCCCTGACAGTTCATTAACCCCTACTTCACTTCGTCGCCTCTACTTTTTTCCTCCCTGTTTGTTTCTTCGTTTTATTTTCTTTAATTTTTACCGTACGTGGCAGACAGTGTCGACGAGCCTTGACACGTGCGGAATTCTGTGCGGTTTGTTACGCAACCGTTGGCTGCAGTGACGTGCGCGCTCCGGTCGTGTGTGCGTGAGAGCGCATTCCTTTGTAAATTTGCGACGCAGGTATGGCGTATGCAAGTGTGTTCAGTGCTGCGGAATACAATAGCTTGTGCCGGCCGATATTGTAAAGGTACACATGGAACACTGCCCCGCCACGGTGGTCTTGTGGATATGGCACCCGGCTGCAGATCCGAAGGTCGCAGGATCGAATCCCGGCCGCGGTGGCTGCATTTCGATGGAGGCGAAATGTTGAGGCCCGTGTGCTGTGCGATGTCAGTGCACGTTAAAGAACCCTCAGGTGGTCGAAATTTCCGGAGACCTCCACTACGGCGTCTCTCATAATCACAGGTGGTTTTGGGACGTAAAACACCAGAAAACAACAACACATGGAACACTCACGAAAGACTACTACTTTACTGCGTCATACGTAATTGCCTTGATCGCCTTCGTCCTCTTTCGTATCACGAAAGACTACTTTCGAAGGCTACTTCGAAAGAAGTAGTCTTTCGTATCAGTGTTCCGTGTGTCCCGTTACATATTGGTGGCAGCGGTGGGATAACTGTTCTCGCTCCAGTATATAGTATGTGCCGTGCGTACAGTACGCCGCAATGGCGTGGTGGTTGCGCTATACTCGACTGCTGACCCAAACAAAGCACGCGGGTTCGAACCCTGTTGTAGTGGTCTCATTTTTGATGGAGGCGAACATACTAGGAGCCCGCGTACTGTTCTATGCCAGTGCACGTTGAAGAACCACAGGGGGTCAAAATTAGTAATTGTGGTTCGGTTAAGGAAGGGATGCTATGTCCTGCAGATTACGGCAGAGGGTTATCAGGAGCGACGAAATTGATGAATTTTGATGGCGAACTAGGACCCAACGCACTCAATACGTGGATCACTCGATCAATCAGCATTTATTAACTGGATCGTTGAACGCGCTGTAACTATTCGTCACCTCACGTATATGTATATATGGTTACGTATCTATTGTATAATGTAAGGCTTTTCTTTTTGTTCCGCGGTCTCTACCTTGTTTATTGCATGAGGCCTTGCAGTAATGTCGAGCCACCATCTCAGAATCCGCGTGCTGGCGCTTGAAAACGCATGATTTCAGCATTATACAGGCTTTGCGATCGGGCATCAGGCTTCATCCCGGCGAAGTTATTGAAGACGCCGACGTTATATGCATGGCTCGAATTACTGACGAGGTATTTCCCCTTTATAAGAGTGGACGGCCATGTACCGTATACAAGGAACATTTATTTCTTTCATTCAGCTTTTCCTTTTGTTTTGTTGCTTTGGCCAGTTATACGATGCGGTTTAGCACGACTCCCTTGCAGCTCGAATTCTTCGCGCTGTGGCGTGACATACTTGTGCGCTTTATTTTTTATTTTTTCGAAATTCCTTAGCAATCATTAGTCTATCACGCATTACATGCAGCCAGTGCGTATCGATCTCTCTATGTCACGTACGATAGTGCTGCGATCCCTGCAGGGGAAATACCGCATTAGCTTTGAAGCGGTGAAAACAGAATGAATTCAATGAGTAAACAAGTGGCGCATAATTCCCCGTACACGCAGTGAATGCGAACGCACGCCGAGACGGCAGGTCTGTGTGTGGCGACTGCTGTCGGCGTCCATGATATGCCCGCGTGGCTTTGTCGTGACATCATTTCTGGCTTTCATCACTGATGCCGTTATGACGTCTCACTGACGTCATCAGGTGCGCCGCCCTAGTCACGTGAGTCCCGCAGAGATGGGCGAAGTAGTAGTAATCGGTTGCTTAGTTAACGAAGATTCACCTAACAAAGAAGCGAAGAAAAAAATTGCATACAAGGAAACATGGTTTACAGCTGGCCATAGAAACTCTTCAGACCACACGAGAGTTCCCGCTACAGAAAACCGCCGCCGATTTCTTAAAACGTTTCTTTTTTTCTTTTCATACGACGATTTCTGTTCTCCTATATAAGGCCTGCATGCGGTCTGCTAGCACCGCGATATAGTTGTGCTGTGACGTCATCGTTTCGTGCACGTTTGCCTCTGTAGTCTTTTTTTTTTTCTTGTTCCTTTTCTTCCTTTGGCACTGTCGCGTGTGTACACCCGTGAAGTGCATGGTTTGCCAACACCGCCGTATGGCTATGCCGTGATGTCATCGTTCAGCGTGTACGCGTGTTACAGGGGATGCACATACAGGGGATGCACATACGGGAATGACGTTATTCTATATACAGGCTTTGCCAGCCTCCACATGTGGTGGCAGCGTGTTTTTCCGCGTGTGTTTCTCCGTAATCGTCTGGAAAGCCGGTATGTGAGTGCAGACGACGCCTCTAGCGTAGAGCACGCGTATAGAGTCATCGTCTGCTTTCGTACCGCTATTCATGATAGACTTATTCGGGTAAAGGTGCCAAGAATGTGTATGTAATTAAGTTGGAATGCCGCAAGTTTATAACTGAATTGAAGGTGAGTCTGACTATTTATTATATCAACCTTTTTGGCCGTCTCGAGAAAGGCCGTAATCCGCCCGAAACGTTGATGTAATAAAGAGCAGTTTCTTAAGAAGCCCTTCAATGCTTGACAGTCTGATATGGCCATGGCGCAAAGAGACCAACGTCTCCCTTTTATCAACATCACGCAAACTTTTCCTTTTGTTTCTGCTTCCCGCCATCAAAACGCAGCTGCTAACGTTGTTTTGAAGCTGGCCGTCCATCTTAAAGTTGAAGAAAGAATTCTCTTTCTAGGAGCCTATAGCTGTAAACACTTGTGACATATATGTGAGCGCTTTTTCCTCTATATGAATACTGGTCTTCAGCACCTTCAGCATGGTTCCGCAGGCATTTTTCCCTGCCCTTGTTGTACCAGCTCCCATTCGGCCACAATCGGTCTCTGTTCGACGCCTCTCGATTGTCATAAGTACATAATATGCATAGTAAGCGACTGCGTACTGCGCATGCGTCAGTTGACCCACACCCCCTTTGACCGTGAGGTCATTGTGTTGTGTAACCCCGTTTTGCAACCCCTTCTAACCACACGCCCCCCTGCATTCTTCGGCCGTAAAAACGGACCGTTGGAATTCCTTTCGACTTTACCCTCTCGCCTGCAACCATTGCTGCGATGTCGCCGTGCTCTCGGGGACAAACGGATCCACCCTACGCATAGAGATTAGAAGCGAACGGGCCACAGAGATAAGAGAGTAGTGTATGTATGTACGGAGAGAGGGATGTCTTCTAGGTCGGTCGTTCTTGCGCCACCAGAACTGTGGTATCGTGAAGAACCCTCTCCACACCGATCTCTTCTTTACTGTTTGTTCTTGTTCCCTTCCCTTAGCGCTTGTATCTGTCCATAAGTCTGTTCGTATGTCGTCTGTTTGTGCGCGAGCGGTGTCTTCTGCTAGCTGCAACAGCGCTCCCTGTACGTGTCGTCTGCAGCGGCGGTCGTCTGGATTGCCGTTGCTGCCCTCGCTCGCATTTGACTCGCCGGTCGGCGTAACGGTTTGAGTCGTCGCATCTCTCTATCTTACAGCGTTGTGCGTGCTTGTGCGTGTGTGTGTGCGCGCAGCGCTTTCGAGCCTGACACCCCAAGTGGAACTGCGAGCAAGCGTCGTCTGCTGCTGTACTTCTGCTGCTTCTGCTGCCTCGACGTCGTCTGCTGCACTTCTGTTAACGTCGTGGTCGTCTGTTAGTGCGTGCGTACCTGATTCGTGTACGGTCGCCCTCCCCTCAAGCGTCGCGGCCTTCTGCCAGAGACCACTCCGCTACTCTCACCTTTTTATTTTTTTGGTTGTTTGTCCGTTCACAGCTTCAGTTTCTATTTTATTTTGTCAGTTCGTGCTGTGAATTCTGGCCGAGGTGATTTTTATTTTTTTTTTCACCTGACCTCCTCTTGCGTTGACCTTTGAGAATCGAGAGCGACGGAGTTGGATTGAGAACAAGAAAAAAGAAACAACCAAAACAGAGAGAAAAAACAAAACACAGGTAAGCCGCGTGTTTACCTTGGCGTTTCACTGTGTGTGGCAGTGTTGTTTCCACACAATATTTTTTACACATCCTACACAATTTTACGTATGGAGCGCTTTGCTGTAGTGATATAGAGCCAGATTTCAGACACCCCTGAAGTTTACCCGCCTTACTGCGACGTAAGACAGGCCGTCTAAGAGTTAAGTAGTGTATTAAGACCTTGACATGGTGTCACGGTTGTTATCGATTACGTAGCCGTTATAAGTGGGCGTTCCCGTCATACTTTGACCATACAGTAATCTGAGCTAAATATTGGTGTATGACGACTAGCCAAGGCCTAGCGTTTTCTATGAAGCATGCGAGGAGATGAATTTTTGCGAGGAGATGATTTGATCAAGCGATAATATACGAAGGGCGGGAGATTCAAGAGGTCTTATTTGCAGGGTGGGTGATAAACAAGGCGAGAAAGAAAAAAGATAACGGTTCACTAGATGGCGACAGCGTTTCGTGATAACGACATATGCCAGCGATGTAGCGAAGATATCAGCTACGTCAGAAGCACACGGTCTCTTACAGCAAAGAAGAAAAGAAACAATTGTAATTGAGTAATATACATGTCGTGCGTGCCTTTGGACTTTTGTGTGTTTGAACAAAAGACATGTAGTCAAATTTGTTTTTATTCACATAGTTCCCGGCATGGTACAGACAGTGATGGGAAGTGATGGGAAGTGTCGAAGAACAAGAAAAGAAATTGTGATTGTAGGCATCACAACAACTTTATTCCTGCTGTATATGCCTATATTGAACACTGCACGCTGCGTTTTCCGGCGGCTGGACGATTAGTCGTGACCTCGGAGCTAGGGGCTTCGTGCAAACGTAAGGGAGATACGCGTTAAAAAAAAAAAAAAAAAAGTCCGATAGCAAGTGTTCTCGGCTTGACTCATGTTGGCCGAAACCAGCGTAGCAGCTGCAGCAGCGCACGCTTCCGCGCCAGCGGCGTCGTCTGCTCACGATCGGCGCCTGAACACCGACTTCTGGTGAACTGTGGCCGTTGCAGACGACCGCGCGCAGCAGCAGGCGATCGATGTGACGTATAGCGTGCACGTGACAGCTAGTTTGAAAGGTTGCCCGAAAACGGGTCTTCCGGAGAAAAACGCTGCGTTTGCGGGTTATAACAGGCGGCCTAGATATATGTGACGTGTGTGCACGTGACGGCAAATTCGAACGGAAGTTGGCGTTGTTGAACGTTGGACCTTGTCTCACGGAATCGTTGTTGCTGGAGTGTTTTCTTTTTTTTTTTTTTTTTTTTTACTTTTGCTACGTCCGCCTGAGTTCGCGCTGTTTTTATATAGGTCACAGCTGGCGATACGGACTTTGAAGCGCATGAGCAGAGTGGCACCTGGGAAAGTTTATGGCAGGAACGACTTTGTGTGTTTTTTTTTTTATTTATATATAGGCCCATAGCTGTACAGGGGTGGTTGGTGGGGAAGGATGTTTACACATGCGACGGATGTGTCGGCTTTTTATGTACGCTAAAAATGTACAGAAGGTCGGTCAAAGGCATTCACTGTGGAGGTATACGCAGTACAAGCAGTGCCGACACATTGCAGGGAAAATGAAATTATGTTGTTTAACGGATTAATAACAATATTTGCTGGAGTTTTGCGGGCCAAAAACCACGATGTGATGACGTGATTATAGGGTGCCGAGCCCGCCGTGGTGGAAGGCTCCAGAAGTTTGGACCACGTGTGTTTGGACTACGTGGACCCACACCGAATGTGCGACCGCCGCTGCCGATGATCGAGCCCATGTTTAATTGAAGCGTGAAAAATATTTGAGAGTATTAAGGTCGTGCATGCTATTCCTGCTGTACATACCACATCGAGAGAAAGAACAGTGGTCATGACTGTTTCCCTTGAATCTGTACAAGATATCTGAACACACATCTAAAGGTTGTATCTACTGGTAGACGTTCTATAGGGGAATAGCTTGAAATTACCCTCATTTGCCCTGAGTCGACGAAGAGATCGCTGAGAACGATGAGCTACACGGAACGTCGCTAGGGACAACGTTTCGACCCAAGCTGACATGTCTTCGTCAGGGCTACAACAGTTACCGAACGCCTTTACAGCCTTTAGTTGGTGCACTGACGAAGCCCCGCCACGGCGGTCTATTGGCTACGGCACTCGGCAGCTGATCCGAAGGTCGCGGGATCGAATCCCGGCTTCGGCGGCTGCATTTCGATGGAGGCGAAATGGAAATGTTGAGGCCCGTGTGCTGTGCGATGTCAGTGCACGTTAAAGAACCCCGGGTTGTCGAAATTTCCGGAGACCTCCACTGCGGCGTCTCTCATAATCGTATTGCGGCTTTGGGACATGAAACCCCGGAAATCAATCAATCAATCAATCAATCAATCAATCAATCAATCAATCAATCAATCAATCAATCAATCAGAGCCCTGAAGCGGACAAGTCCACCTGTCGAAGCGTTGGCATTAGCGATGTTTTTGATCGTTCTCAGCGATCTCCTTGTCGATTCAAGCGTCTGTCTTGCCCTGTATACTTCTGTCATCGTTTGGACCGTTGTGATCATGTACGTTATCTAACGGTGCACACCTGCGTGTAACCTTTGATTTTAACATTTCTACGATCTCTCCGCCCTGTACTTCTGTTCTCGTTTGGACCGCAGTTATCTTGTACGTTATCTAACGGTGCACACCTGTGTGTAACCTTTGATTTTAAGATTTCTACGATCTCTGAAGTGCACCACGAATCTTTCGCGCTTCGAGAGCAACGGTGCTACCGCTAGCGATAACGGAGCAAGAGTTGCTGTAGCATTGATCTCGCCGCTTATGTTCCTTGAGACCCGGTCTTCGTATCGCCGGTCAGGCAGGTGTTAATCTTATCTCCTTCACATTCCTCGAGAGGTTTTCCCGGGGCCGAGAGGAATGCTTGTACATCTCTCCGCGTAGGTGTCAGGCTTCCAGAGATATAAACGCGCTACAGTCCAACCCGGTTGTAACGAACGGGTGGATTTTTCGGAATTTGTTCGATATATCGGGTACTACGAAATAGCCGTACCGGCTTCCTCTTAACGAATTCCAGCATCTGGTTCGTTGTGTGCGGTGTTGCGAACAGCGAAGTGAAAACGCACTGACGAAGCAAAGCCGTGTCACTCACTGCATGCGAATAATTACACTGCGGAAGTAATTTACTGCACAGAAAAGTACACCTCATTGTTGCCGGCAGCGGTTTTTGCATGAACACTTCGTTTACCTGCATCGGGGACCACCGGAATAACGGGCACACATAAACATAGGCAAAGTAGCTACGCGGACGCAAAAAAAAAAAAGAAAAAAAAAACATGCGAGACCTGGCGCTACCCGTGTCGTTGCTCTATGGTGCTGACTAGGTCGCGCTAGCTGTACCACGTAGTCGCGATGCAAGACGAGCTGCAAAGAAGTAACCACGTGGTATAGGAAAAAACAGACTAAACTATACGAGTACGCAAAGTAAATGACCCGCAGACGTGAGACCAGGTCAGTTTTCTATATAATAATATGAAAGTGAGCAGTATATACCCGATAGCCTTAGTCGCGTATAACCCGAACAGGAGTGAGACAGCTTCTCATATTGCACAGTTCTGATAGAATTGCGTTTTCCTGCTTCGAGCTGCTCTAAAGGCATGAAAATTGGGAAAATTGCTCCAAACTGCTCACAAGTCTGTTTCAGCCGTCTCACCACTGCCGGAAACAAGCAGCCGTAAATGTTCGTGCGTACACTTTTGTCCATGTATATTCCTGATAACTCCGTACATTACACTCAAAGAATGTACACTCAAGGGATGCGGGACACCTTCTCATAACTCCTCAGCCCTTTTATACGCTCCTTTTGTAACAAGGAGACTCGGCGCGTTGTTTGTCCGCGCGTTTATTCCTCCTTTTTTTTTTCTTTTTTCCTTTTTGTTTTCCGTTTTTCCTACGCTACATTCCTCGCCGTCTTAGCGTCGTGATTCTTTCCACAAGAAAATACGGTGCTCCGCATTGTGGTCGTATTGACAACGTGACTCGCTAGAAATGCGAAGCAAGACTTATCGCCGTGTTGTTGCCACTTCGTCGCGTCGGTGATGGATGACTGCTGCACGATGGTCTTTACACGCACGTCACTGGATTCGTGCAAGCGCTGTAATATATGTTTTGTGACCGCGGAGAGGTGCAACAGTTTGGCTGGGAATCCGGATTCCGCGCAGACACCGATTCACTCTCCGGCCATTACTTCTTTTATCTCGCCGATAGCGACGCTATATAGTGCAAGTGGGTCTTCCTGTTTGCGGAATGCCGGCATACTTATTGTGTCTCTATAGTCTGTATAGACTTGTGGACCTTTCGTTTTCCGCCAGATATATCTGCACCGCTTTACCTGCATCGTCACAAGGCATTCCGTAGTTAGGCTGCAGCGGTCACGTGCATCGCACGACTCAACGCAAGCGCCAGTGGACTGTTGTGTACTACAAGATGCACGATAAAAAACTGGAGGCTGCCCCGCCACGGTGGTCTAGTGGTTATGGCACTCGGCTGCTGATCCGAAGGTCGCGGGATCGATATCCCGGCCGCAGGCGGCTGCATTTCGATGGAGGCGAATAAATGTTGAGGCCCGTGTGCTGTGCGATGTCAGTGCACGCTGTGGCCGAAATTTCCGGAGACCTCCGCTACGGCGTCTCTCATAATCAGCAGCTGGTTTTGGGACGTTAAACCCCACAAATCAGTCAGTCAATACACTAATTTCTGTACGTTTGGAACCTGATTGCCTTGTCGTTTGGGGGTGCCCCCCCCCCCCCCCCTTTTTTTTTTTTGTTATGTAAACTCGCTCTCGCTTCTAGCGCGTGCGTTGAAAGAACAAGCGATCTGTCTTTTTCGGGAAAGGAAATAGGTAAAGGGTGAGGGTTGGCTTTAAAGGATATATCGTGTGAGCTTGCGGGACAAATCGATCACTTTCCTTTTTTTTTTCCGTGCGCGTGCGGGCGTTTGTTTAATCTATGCAACGCGCGTTTGTATAATGCATGGGCATTTGTCGTGACAGAATATGTTTAAAAAAATGCCTCGTGCCTCATTTGTGTATTGAAATACGTGTGTACATCCCGTCACAGAAAAAAAAAAAAGAAAAACTTGGCGAAGGTGTCGAGGAGAATTGATTTGCCCCAGCAGTATCTTTGTTTTTCTTTCTTTTTTCTTTTTTGTTTTGCTGAGGCCCGTGCGTGTTTATGTAGTAGGCACGCGGCGGTCACGACTTCTGCAGCTGCGTGCGTTCTTTATGAGTGTCCGTGTGCGTTGGGATTCGCCGCGCATTTCGCCACTACGAGCTGTCGATAATGCCCAATTAGTGGCGATGTACACGAAGCGCGCCTTATAGCATGTGTTGCGCGCGCGTGTTGTGTCCGAGATGTTTTTTTCTTTTTTCGAACACTCGCTCTATCCCAGATTGGAGCAGCGTCGGCCGTGCTGACGACGGTAGACAACTTCAGTATATTGTTTCTTTTGTATAAATACAAGTTTCATCGTTCATCGGTTGCCTAACAAGATTTGTAACATACATTAAATGTAGTATGTATGTATGTATGTATGTATGTATGTATGTATGTATGTATGTATGTATGTATGTATGTATGTATGTATGTATGTATGTATGTACACTTCCGCCCTGAGATTGCAGCGGCGCGGTTGCACACGTTTGTTTACTCTACCGATGTCGTAGGTGCGATTTCCAAAGCGGCGGAAAACGTTTTGTCATTCAGGAGGGGAAAAAAACCACCTTGAGGAAGTCTTTCTCCGTTGGTGTCGCCGTCGAACGAAAAGAAAGCGATAGTCTGTTTCACAAGTTCCGTGCAGCACTGTGGAACTTACGGGCCTCTTCGGCCAATCCGTATGGCGAGCACATGTTAAACGTGTCCCTCCGCGGCTTGTCATCAGCCAATGGCGGGCGCTGCAGCGGCAGCTGCAGCCTTGGAAGGAGGAAGATGAAGCGGCACCACTGTTGGGAGTATAGGTCTGGCAGGTGCGTGTCCAGACAATGGCATTTCATCTCGCCACGGAAGAATTCTGTGCTCTGCGGCCTCATAGCCTTGGGTCTGCTGCACGGAACTAGTGAAACAGAGTATATAGTGAAACAGAGTAGAAACAACGCCCTTTAGTGTATATAAACAGAGTATATAAACAGAGTATATAACAGAGTATATAACAGAAACAGAGTGAAACAGGGTATATAGTAACTAGTGAAACAGAGTATATAGGGCGTGGCTCGGCCGTTTGTGCTGCGGTGGTTAACGTTCGTCCGTGTGTGCCCAAGGCGTGCTTGCACGTTCCTGAAAGCTGTCTTTTTTTTTACCTGTGACTGTGTATTTTGCGGTGCTTTCGCGCTTTTATCGCAGCTTTGGGAAATATAATTTCTCTTGAAAAATAATTTAAAAAATGATATTTCTACCCGTAGCGGGTAGAAAACAAAAGAGATAAACGAGCAATGAATATTCAGCAAGAAAAGCACCTGACGAAATGAACACGGAAAATTAAGGACTGGGGTAAAGCGAAACGTAACATTAAACAATACAAGCATACGTGAAACGTACATTTAGGTGAAGTACGCATTCTCGGAGTTCTCAGTTATTTATAGCCTTCAAGCTTGATATCCTTTTCTGGAGCGCATCTCTTCTTAGTTTGTCTTTAGCAACAATATTTTTTTTTTCATATACATGCGCTACTCGTCATCTGTCTCACTCTTGGTTTCTAAGTTTTGCATTCCTTCCTGTGTTCAACCTTTTTTCCTTTGTTCCTTTTTCCCTAGCCGCCTAGCTCCATTTAGCGGTACGACGCATGATAGCGTCAAGGGCTACTGCCTATAGCAGATGCATTAAAGGTTGCTCTACTTCTGCTACGTAGCAGGATTCCGCGTCGTTTGCCGCGACCGTGTCGTGACCATATGACATTAACGTGGTCTGTCGACGCTGATTGAGCTCGTCAATTTAGCGAACAATTTCACGAAGAGCGCATCAAAAGGGCGCCCATGTTGTCGCACGTTTTTAGAGGGCGTAAATTAACGTAGAACCGCACGAATACGTCAGCTCCGAGACGTCTGCCTTTTCCCCATTGTTTGCTTCGTCTGCTCCCAACACGTCCGGATTTACTATAGCAGGACAAATCATTAAAAAAAAAGCAAGCAGCACTTGACAGCACAGGCAAACGGACCACTCGAGAGCGGTGTTATACCCGCCGGCCAACCATGACGAAGCACACAAGATCAACGTCATGCAACCATCAAAAATGGCTTCTTGATGTCATTTTGGCGTCGTTTCACTGAAGAATTAGGTCTTCCTCATTCTTTAGTGAAACGACGCTTTGTTGGAGTACCTCGACAAGTAAATACCGAACTTTGTGCATTAATACGTTTATTTTTGCTGCTGTCGTTTTATTTATTTTTGGCTACAAGAAAAGCTTGAAGTGCAAATCACTTGCAGCCTGACGTAGAAACCGTGTCTTGCGGTTATCGGAGCTTGGGAAGGGCTTCACTGCAGACTTCAGTTGTGTACCTTACTGTAATCTACGCACAACCACGACGCTTCTGATTAGTGGCATGTCTGGCTGCACCTACCAACCTTTCTTTGATGTTATTTGTTGTTGACGCTAATGTTTTCCAGCCACGTTCCATTTTTGTGCCACCCGCTATGGTAGCTTAGCAGGAAAGGTCTTGCGACGCTCAAGTATGTGACCATGTATATAATGATCACTACCAGTGCAAACAACCTAATTTAAAATAGCAAGCAAGCCATTGGAAACAGCGACGTGTCACGCGCGCCTCAGTGTAGTCTGGGATAATTGTTTTCGACATTCGCACCTCAACTGTGAGCAGGTGCCGTGTGGCCTATTCAAAACGTGAGAAAGGTGCGTGTGTCGGCAGGTGTTGACGGGCCATCACCTTTGCGCCTTCCCGATGATAAAGGCGTACAACGTGGACGTGTTCTTTTTTTTTTTTTTTGGACCACAAGCTTCGGCTTGCTCTTATAATAACTGAGGATAGATGGCACACCTGCGCAACTATGCCGCAAGTGTGACGTGGCTATTGGTTGACGGTTTTAACAAGGTTTGGGACGTACGCTGACGATTTAGCCCGGTACGAGCTCGCGAAGCCAGCCGAACGTTGGCTGGACATTGGGGTAATATTGGCCCGACGTTAGGCCGCGCTTGCGCAGCATTTGACGTATACCATGTTCTTGGGAAGCGGTTTTTGACAAGGTCTGTTACGTACGCCAACGATTTAGCCCGGTACGAGCTCGCGAAGCCAGCCGAACGTTGGGGTATTATTGGCCCGACGTTAGGCCGCGCTTGCGCAGCATTTGACGTATACCATGTTCTTGGGAAGCAGTTTTTGACAACGTTTGCTACGTACGCCAACGATTTAGCCCGGTACGAGCTCGCGAAGCCAGCCGAACGTTGGCTGGACGTTGGTGTAATATTGGCCCGACGTTAGGCCGAGCTTGCGCAGTATTTGACGTATATCTTCTTCTTGGGAAGCGGGTTTTGACAAGGTTTGCTACGTACGCTAACGATTCAGCCCGGTACGATCTCGCGAAGCCACCCGAACGTTGGCTGAACGTTGGGGTAATATTGGCCCGGTGTTAGGCCGCGTTTGCGCAGAATTTGACGTATATCATCTTCTTGGGAAGCGCGCAAAACTAAACGACCAACAGGACAAGGAAAGACGACACGCGAGCGCTTAACTTCAAATGAGAATGATCCAAGAAAGTGGATCCTTACCATCTTGCCCAATTTAATTGTTTATTTGACGTTCACTAGCACGAAAGGCAGGTCACATGTTTCTTCAGATCGCCCAATCTTCTTTCTTTTTTCTTTCTTTCTCATTGCTTGCTTGTGAAAGAATACGAAGAAACTGCTTTTTTTTCTCTAGCGAATACAACGCACGAGAGAGAGAGAGAGATGACCACTACAGCTTCGTGGTGCATTCACTTGGGTTGCAACGAATGCATTTCCTAACTTCAACGCCACAACGATCCGTACAGTCACAACCATGGTTCGGCGCGCGAAACCGTAGAGTTAATGTCACTTGAACGCACGGCAGAAAGGAACGGATAGTTAGTGTATATCTGTCTACGTCGCGTTTGGCACTGCAGACCCCCTAGAGACTGTACCTCGTTATAACGAACAATGAACCTCGTTTTAACGAACAGCGAGTGCGTCGTTCCTCGCACATTCCTCGAGCCTTTCCCAGAGGCTGTACACTTCGGGTTCAAGTCACGCTCGGCCACGTTTCATCGCGCTCTGTATCCTTCGGCAAACATCATTTTAGTAGTGGTTCGGCCTTCCATGCCCGGTTTCGCTTCGTTGCAGTGCTACATAACACTGCACTCCACTCTGCTAAGAAGGGCTCGACGCCCAGTGACCCGTAGTCGAAACACAACTGTGTAGTTATATAGTTACGCCTATCCTCCTGGTGAGTGCTAGTTCCCTGCTATCCGGGTCAAACCTACATGGAATGCTTGTACGTGTATACGTGTAGAGAGTGGAGGACTGCGGCGGGGTGGCGCGTCTTCCCACTCCGTGGGGCCGCTGAAGACAAAAGGGAAGGTCCATGCGACCTTGCATTGTACGTATACACGAAGGCCTGACCTCCCCAGTTGTATTGCGCGAGTGCTTCCTTTTCTTTTTGTATGCCAGCACAGCCTTGGGTCGCACAAACAGCCGTTGAAGGTATATCGCTGTACGGTCGAATGCGTACACTTAAAAGGGCATGTACTAAAAGGAAACGGTAAGTTAGGGTTGATTGAGAGGTTAATTATAATTGCTGGGGGTTTTACGTGATAAAAGCGCGATGCAACTTACGAAGTACGACCGTAGTGGAGGGTTCCGGAAATTTTGATCACGTGGGATTCTGACATTTCACCGTATATGCACAGGTCTCTAACGTCCTCGGCTCCGTCGAAAATGTCATCCCCGCGGCCGACATCGAACCCGCGCCCTTATATGGCCAGCAGTCGAGTAAGCACTAGTCCACCAAGATCGGCTAGATTGAAAGATTGCATAGGCTTTCAGTCTATGGTCAGCCTCGGGTTGAATTTGTTGGGATTGAAAAAGAAATAGGATTGAAGGACCGGACTTCCAAACCTCATTCATTTATTAATTATTTAATTCATTTATTCATTGTATTAACCAATTCGCCGTTCCTAACGAGAATGGAGCATTTGGAAGCAATAAAAATTTGAACAAGATGTCAGCTGTATATGGCGTTGACATTTGAGAGAGAGACAATGAGGTAAGGAAATTAAGGCACGGAGGTCTCCCTTTCATCCTATTCATATGCATTTGAAATAATTGTCCTGGCCCGTAGCGTTGGTGAGACAATGTACGCATTTTATTTGTGTAATTGACCGCCACGTTGGTATACAGTGGCTACGGCGCTCGGCTGCTGACCGAAAGGACGCGGATTCAAGGCCGCGGCGGTCGCATTTTTTCGATGGAGGCGAAAAGGCTCTAGAGGTCCGGGTGCTGCGCGTTTTCGATGCGCGCTATTGAACACCAGGTGGTCGAAGTTTCCGGAGCACTCTTCTGCATGGACGATTTTATCTAAGACGTGTTCACGGCGCCTTCATGGCCCGTTAAACGAGTGATTTCCCAGTTTTGCATGCCGTGACCTCAGTCTATAGCAACTGTCGTAGCATGTCGAATGAATAAGTGCAGTCCTTTTCATGCGTGTGACTGTGCGGTAGCAACGTCCATTTAGATGCTACACGCACACGAAACGGCATCCTTGTACTCTCCACGATCGCGGTATTGAAATGGGTGCGTCAAATAGCCTATGCGGTGTGCCTCGTGGTCATGTCGTCGTTCTTGAACGGAAAAAAACCTGAGTAGTCATTATTACTCACTGCGCCTGAGCTTTAAGAAAAGTTGAGACTCTTCATAAAGCACCGCATGGAAGGTTAGCACGCACATGACATTGTACGGGGACATAAACAAACGTAGTTTGCGTAACATGATCACTTGGTCTTTGGTTACGTGACCAACCGTCATTGCCTCTTAATGCGTCATTTTGAATACCCCCTCCCCTCCTGCCGTTTACATAATGTATAGCTGTGACCTGCAGTACTCTCTATGTGGAATTGATGGACAGATGCGAAAGCTTGACATATCCCGACTTCTTGGATGAAGTACACCATTGTGGCTTACTGTGAATGGATGGGGCAGGGCTCACAATAGACGTTTGAATCTATATTGTGGGCGTCCATCGACAGCGTAAAATCGACGTTTGAGTGACGTAACGCACCGGGTAACGGAAACCCAAGGCACCGCTAATGCACGTCACGCTTACATTCCTTATATCGGCCGCCCCGTTGGTTTCTTATTGAGCCGCGGCATTGAATTCCGAGGCGGCCATTGACGCCGCATTGTGTGATCGACGCCCGCGGGCTTCAGTCGACTGAAGAAATATGCCGTGTGTTTGTGCCTGCGTGTGGTTTGCGTGTCACATTCTACGCCCGCTGAGGGTCGTCAACGTCTCTTACGCGTCACGACCATCACTTCTGCTCACGACGTTTCACCGGCGGCATGACGCCGATTGTGCATTGTGCGGCGCGCGGTGTATGCTTCGCGGATAACGATGCGAGAGAGAGAGAGAGAGAGACCCCGTGACCTGCTACGAGGATCGGCGCGTCGATTTTAACGGAGGGAATGACCGTTTGCCTCGCATCGACACACTTATAACGAATGTCATATACAGCGAAGTTGTGTTTGTCGAAAATGTGACGTTGTAACGAGGGTCAAGTGTCGATGGACTCACTCACTCGCTGAACTCACTCACTCACTCACTCACTCACTCACTCACTCACTCACTCACACTCACTCACTCTCACTCACTCACTCACTCACTCACTCACTCACTCACTCACTCACTCACTCACTCACTCACTCACTCACTTTATTGTTAACATAGGCGTGGAGGGGAGGCCTAACGCACTTCTTGTTCCAGAACAATACTTCACGGCGCCATTTATTTTGTGAGATTCATTCATTCATTCATTCATTCATTCATTCATTCATTCATTCATTCATCCATCGGTATTGCTAAGACAGGCTCGAAAGGGAGTCCCCATACGCAGTTACTTGTTTCAGAACAATACTCCAGGGCGCCCTCCATTTCATAAGCTGCACGCCCCGTTCGCACGAACACAAATGAATAAAAGCAATCGTGTGGAGTTTCATGCGTGCTTTTCAGTTCAGGTGTACCTGTCAATCATCGGCTGAACACACCGTCCCACCTGTATGGTGAACTTCTTTCTTTCTTTCTTCCGTTCTTTCTTTCTCTCTTTCTTTCGTTCTTTGGGCGCCTTTGTTTTTTTCCACGCACGCGGCTGGATTCCAGAGATAAGGAGTGCAGGGATAACGATGGATGAACAGGCCTTTGCTTCGTCGCAGCAGCTCTGTTTCCTTTTTTCTTTTTCGCAGAACGCCTAACGAAATGGGTCAACGCGAGAAAAGATCGACAAAACGAAAGAATAAAGAAAGGATAGATATATATAAACAACTAAGGGAGAGGCAGATAATGGTGAGTGGGGTGGTATCGCCCCCCACTCACCGCCACTATCTCGGCATTCCGTGCGCGCCTAACATCGTCCTTGTTACTTTTTCTTTTTTTTTTTTAAATATTATTATCGGATTCTCTCTTGTGTTGGCTCGTGTCACTCTTGATCTGTCTGAACGTAATGGGAGTGCATGGATGTGCGCGCGCTAATCGAGACGGGAACCGGACTGCCGCCGGTTTGGGCGCCGAACTTATCGCCGCCGATGCTCCGGAATCCGCGCGTCCTTGCGTTGCGTTGCCGAGCATGTCTCGCTCTATCTGCGTCTCACTTAGTGTGGGTGGATAGTTGGACGGGCGGCAACTGGGAATGGGTGTGTGCAGAGTAAGGTGCATACGACTGAGAGAGAGAGAGGAGTATGGAGGGGCATGGTAACCAGAGATATCTGCGGTTGGTTGACCTGTACGTCGGCGGTGGAGGAGGGGGGGATGTGCTGCGAAAAACAACTAAAGCCACTACCACGCCTTTGAACTGTGAATATAAAACAGTGGAGTTGGGGAAACGGTGTCAAGTTCTCTATCGCTGTCATACTGTATCACTGTCGCCGCCATGTGGCAGTGTCACAAGTATTTTTCAGCGGGTCTTATACGAAGAAATGTGGAAACCATGAAGTGTGTAGATTTGGGCTTCTTGGTGAAACATAACTGAAGTAACTACAGCGCGCAATAGACAAGGACAAGAGAAGAGGACACACACAGCGCTGTGTGTGTCTTCTTCTCTTGTCCTTGTGTATTGCGCGCTGTAGTTACTTCAGCAAAGGTGGAAGGTAGGGGGAGGGAGGTTTTGCAGCGCTTAGAATATTTCAAGAGGTGTTTTGACACCGAAATGCAATCTGTGGCTACGCCCCTGAGTAGAGATAGGGCTGAGGGCAAGGTGTGGGCAGTTGGCCGAAGTTGTGAATGTGGCTATATATGGCATATATGGGGCTATATATGACATATGTAGCTACATATATGGGGCTATATATATGACATATCCGGCTATATGTGGGGACACGTGCCATATTGCCACCTGCGTGTAGTGGGTCGAAGACTGGAATGGCGCTAGCCGACGAGAACAAAGAAGACCGCGCGCTTCTTCCCCGCTTGAGAGCCAGCCCCGACGGACGTCTTTTGGCCGAAGCTAGCCCCCCCAGCTACCAGCAACCCTACAACGCCCCTGAAGGCTCGTGACAATATATAGCCAGGTATGCGTATGCATATCTGGCTATATATAGCACGTGTACGTATGCGACCGTATTTGCCCAATTCGTATCAGAGCTTTACATGAAATTCCTCGTGTTGGTCTTTTACTGCAACATGTGCTTCTATCCCGATTTGGGCAAATACGGCCACATAATGGGCACGTGCCATATATATATAGGCACATCATATATGCCCGATTCCTGACATCGCCATCTATGGCATTTTTGTAAGGGTTGTGACTACTGCATCGCCGTCCGCGCTGTTTGGACGTCCGTGTCACGTGACTCGCCCTTTGGTGTCTCTTTAAGCGCCAGCACATGTAATTCCATACGTGGCCAGCGCGCCTCCCAAAGTCTGTAAGCCTGTATGTAGCACTGTGCCGTTGTCAAGTTTCACGCGCGACCTCGAAGTTTGTTTTGCTTGACTGTCTGTCATGCTGTCATGACGCTGACGTTGGACACGTCGCCCCCAGGCGCGCACTATATAATTGCGTACGTCGTGTTTACGCGATTTCGCCGCCCGCATAGTTGTCATTCCTTGCGCGAAGGTCCTTTTGAACATTTTGACTCTCTTCTCTTCATTCCTTTCCCCACCACGGTGGTCTAGTCTCTATGGCACTCGCCTAGCTGCTGATCCTAAAGTCCCTAGGTTTCTTTCTCAAGAAACGGGGAAAAAAAGTATCTAGGGGCTGTAGCTGATCCTAAGGTCGCGGGATCGAACCCCGGACACGGCGGCTGCATTTTGATGGAGACGAAACGTTGAGGCCCGTGTATACTGTGCGATGTCAGTGCACGTTAAAGAACCCCAGGTGGTCCAAATTACCCCGGAGCCCTGCACTACGAGGCGTGTATTAACTATTATTATTATTATTATTATTATTATTATTATTATTATTATTATTATTATTATTATTATTATTATTATTATTATTACACTACACAGACGGTCTATATTCTTATTTTTCTGTTCGCACTTTCGAGCACTCTGTGGTGAGTGTTCAAAGTTGTTGTTATGTGGGGTTTAACGTCCCAAAACCATCTCTGATTATGAGAGACGCCGTAGTGGAGGTCTCCGGAAATTTCGACCACCTGGGGTTCCTTTAACGTGCACTGAAATCGCACAGTACACGGGCCTCAACATTTCGCCTCCACCGAAATGCAGCCGCCGCGGCCGGGATTCGATCCCGCGACCCTCGGATCAGCAGCCGAGTACCATATCCAATAGACCACCGTGGCGGGGCGAGTGTTCAAAGTGAAGCTTCTGGTATGGGCTGTAAACTAACGGGTTACCTCAGGCAAGCCTGGGAATGTATGCTGTATACTGTATGCATGCAGTCCAAGAGTCTTCGGCTGTCTCAGCGCTTAGTGGCCTGAATGGTTTCTTTGTTTTTCGTCTCCTCCCCCTCCATCCTGTTGAGCAGGCGACGCGTGGCGGCACGGGCAACGCGCGTGCGTGTCGGACTCCTATTTTTTTTTTTTAACCAGAACCACACTGGCGGCGCCTCTGGTATCGGACCAGCCGGCCACTGGCGCGCGGAATTTCCCTATCGGCGTTGACCATCTCTCTTGTCTTTAGACGACATTTCCCGCGACTTGCCGCGCGCTGTGACTTCCGCGATCCAAAGGGCCAACGCGTGTGTATGTATATACCGTGTATTCCCTCTTCTTGTTGCACCAGAGCTTTACGTTTACGCCGAGTTAAAGAAAAGTTTTAAAAGTCGGAAAGTCTCCGCCTTAGCTCAACCCTGGGAAAGTGGATGCGCAGCGGAGCTCTTAGGCAGACACCACAGCAGAAGTTGTAGCGTATGCTACGCCACAACCGCGACTCATGTTAAACAACCGAAACCAGAACTGCTGATGTAATATGCGTTTGTGTACGACGTGTACTGCGTGGTTGGTTGGTTGCCTTGGGCAGTTACGGCACTCAAGTGAAACTGAAATTCCCGAAAGACAGATAGCATGCCTGTTTGTTTGCTTGTGTTATGCTTACATTAAAACCGACGAACCAAGCGAACGCGCGCGCGCGCGCGCACACACACACACACACACACACACACACACACACACACACACACACACACACACACACACACACACACACACACACACACACACACACACACACACACACACTGCCTTCTTTGAGAATAAGACATTGAAATACGTAAAGTTTACTTCACCCCTTAAGCGCTGTTGATGCGGAGAAGCCAGCTTTGACGACTGCTGAATCGAGAGCTACATCGATCTCCCATGCTCGCTGACATCTTTTGGTGTGTTTCCCATCACATGACATGTATCATCTCTTAAAAACACGCGGATAAATATACATATCTGTGAAGGGCTGTGGAAATCTCACTCCCCTCTCTTTGTGAATTTTGCATTCTGTGCGTATATATGCACGCACACATTCATGAACGTACGTAGGAGGGTGTCGTATCCTCGCAAAATAAGATCCTGGCTTCGCTACCGACACGGTATTCACGGGAGCCGCACTCGCGGTGGCTCGGCAATCCGCTGTTTATATAAAGGAGCACGCAGCACACGCGTGTGGCGGCGTATGTGTACCTTTCGGGCTGCAGATTGTAGGGGTCCCCGTGGTGGTTTACTTTCGCGATGTTGCTTGCGTCCAAGGAGGACAAACAAGATAACGGTGCCCCCTCCCCCCTCCCCCCGGGTGCCATTTATCCGTCGTCGCAGCGATACAGCTAGCTGAGGGGTCTATATAGTGCACGCACGGTGGGCTGTCCATCTAGATATACAGTTTTATCTGCCGACCAAGATAAGCAGGCCGCCTAGTGCATATGCTCCGTGAACACCGTGAGCGCATGCATCTTTGCGGTTGTTCGTATAACGCTTCAGTGTGGCCGCTTGTCAAAATGATTCCCAGAGTGGTGGATGACACACATTGATTGATTTGTGGGGTTTAACGTACCAAAACCAGCTCTGATTTATGTATGAGAGACGCCGTAGTGGAGGTCTCCGGAAATTTCGACCACCTGGGGTTCTTTAACGTGCACTGACATCGTACAGCCTCAACGTTTCGCCTCTATCGAAATGCAGCCGCCGCGGCCGGGATTCGATCCCGCGACCCTCGGGTTGTGTTCCTCGAGTGTTCTCGACCTTTTGGTCGAGAACACTCGTGGAACACAACATTAAAAAAAGAAGAAGAAGAAAAGTGTGTTCAGTAATATAGTTGCACTATAAACCGGTGCCACCGTCATCTGCTAAAGCGGAAAAAGAATGTGTTTCAGTAATTATAGTTGCGCCATAAACCGGTGCCACATTAGTAATTGTAGTTAGACTAAGCGACGCAAGATGTCGCCACTATCGCCTGATAAAGCGGGCATTACTCGAAGACCTTCCCGTATTTATTTATTTATTTATTTATTTATTTATTTATTTATTTATTTGCCCAATTGGGCCATCGCAGGAGTGAGCGTTACACAATTCTGCATACAAGCAACAATTATCGCAGAACAATGCGACACTGTAAGAAGCGCACAAACAAAAAAAGAACATGGATCCGATAGGCATTGGGAAACATGGCGTAGTTCTAAACACTGACCTAAGAACTCTTCTAAAGGTAAGCATCTGATGGCACCTGGTAATGAATTCCGTTTTTCAGTAGTTGACAAACGGGTCAACACACTGAAATTCTCACGCAATCGGCAGTCGATCGACGAAAGGCATTCGCATCGCCACGCGGACGGGCAGGCATGCATCGCATAGTATACGCAATGGCACGTGTTGCTGTACCGTGCGACCTCTTGACCCGCTATGCGGACGGCGTGTTGCTCGCGCTGGCCGCTTGGGGGTCGTCGTCGGGCGTGCTGCGGCGCCGTTTCCTGCTGTGACCGCGAGACCCTGCTCGACCGCACTCGGCGAGGAAAACAAGGAAGCAGGAAAAAAAAAAAAAGGAAAAAAGATTAAAGGTGGAGAGAGAAAGAAGAAAGAAAAATGTCGCCGAAGAAGAAATCCAGGAGCTCTCCTTTTAAAGCCCCTCGGTCGTCCGTTTCCTCCATCGTGCGAGCGCGTGTCAGCCGCGGTGACTCTTGTCGTTGTGTGTACGCTCGTGTAGTGACTTTGCCTCCTCTCACCTTCCACTTCGACTAGCGTTAATTTACGTTCCATTGAAACGGCACCGCCACGAAATGGAACAGGAACGATGAAATCGTTAGTTTCGTAATTTCGGGACTCTTGCTTTGGAAACACAGAAAGGTAATTAAGACATTCGTATTTAAGCTTTCTGATGACCTGAAGATTAATCAGTTTGACAGTCTTAACGATCAGTAATGGTTGTACAGGGGCCGGGCTGCATAGTAGCGTACACTAGTCACTGTACTCCATGGATGGTATAGTATTTTTTTTATAGTACATATAATGCACCATGTGTGCAGAGCAGTGTACCTGTGTAGGGACGCTTTGAGGTATACATTACGCTCCGTACAGAGTTAACACTTCTATGCCCACTGTACATCATCATCATCATCATCATCATAAGGTTCACTGCAGGACGAAGGCCGGCCTTCCCAAAGTCTGTCATCCTTTTCTGTCCTGCGCGAGCTTATTCAGTTTAAATGCCTGTCTCTTTGACGTCGTCACCCCATCTTCCTCTCTGTCGTCCACGGTTACGCTTGCCCTCTCTCGGTATCTATTCCGTCGATTTAACTGACCTTCAGTTCTCTAGGCTTCTGATTGCATAACCTATAGAGAGCAGAATATACTTTACGCCCTATATTCTGCCCTCTAGTATGCTCCTGTGAGGAGTGGTGTATTCCTAGGTACCTCGGGCTACGCTGTGTGATAATCGTGCACTGGTTTAGTAGGGTACAGCTTTAAAAGAACCGCAACCAGGCATACGGACCTGTTTTGTCGGTGTTAGTCCGCCAGCCAATCACAGACGCAGGCTAAATTGACGTCACGCGTCCTTTTCGAAATGTCGTCGTGGGTCGTTTGGCGTCACTTGAGTACGGAACTAGGTTTTCCATGTTCCACTGCAACAAATCTGTGAACGCATGTATATTTATGCACTTAGAACTTAATTTTGGCAGTTATCCTTTTACTTTGCTTACGTGGATAGTCTTAAGTGGGAACTGTTTTCAGCGGAGGTACAGTGGCTGGCGATTATGGGGTCTTCTGGTCTTATGGGGACATCAGTGCGTACTGGAGTTGTGTCCGATTATAGTACTTTGTACGGAGACTGCGCCTAGCTCTGTATCGATTGATACGTAGAGAACTGTTCTCTCTGCGTAGTACAGTACATACACCCTGTTCTTCACAGTGACTTAGACTACGTAAATGGACACTGCTCAGTACGTGCTGCCAGTTGCTGCAAGTGTCATGTAGTTGTGTCTTAGAGCGTGTACCACTCTCTCTCTCTCTTTCTTTTCTTTCGTATTCGAGTGTATGTACGTGTTCCCGCGTATCGAAATCTCGTCGTGTACACTTGTTTGCTTTCGCGTGCGTGTTATGCGTATGTGCAGTCCATCGTGTAATTGTGTGAGTGCGTTTCTGTTTACGCCTCTTCGAGCACGTGGTCTGCGTGCCTCTGTGGTGCGTTTGCGCTTGTAGTGCGTGTGTGCGTTGAGTACGCGTGTTCGTGCATTCGCATTATCTCTGGGTTCGGATAACAGTTTATGTTAGTCGCGCGTGCGCGTGCATTCGCGAATCTGCTCGTTCAAAGATGTTTCTTGCGTGTCTCCTCTTACGTGTGTTGTGCTCGGATGCGATCGAAATAATAATGCATGCCCGCGCGTGTGACTATATAGACGGTGCGTTTTTCTTATCTTTTTTATTTTTGCTACTAATCCGTTATTGGGAGGACACTTTTGCGGTGATAAAAATGTAACGCCCTTCTTTTAACAAAAACATATGAACACGGTCGCCTTAATTACCACTATAGTGGAGCGGAGTGGTCGAAATTTCCGGAGCACTGTACGGCGTCTGTCATGACCGTACCGTGGTTGTTTCGCGGCGGAAGATCCCACAAATCCCACAAATCAAATCATGTTATTTATTAGGCAAGGCCCATGTAGTGAAGGGCTCTAAATTTTTCTTTTTTCTTCTTTTTTTTTTCGCCACCTGCGGTTCTTTAGCGTGCGCCTGTGCATCTCAGTACACCGGTGTTTCCTCGCGTTCCAGCCCCATCGAATTGCAGTCGCCGTGGCCGGGATTCGATCCTGCGACCTCGAGCTGAGCCCTCCAACATCCCCAGCCGCTATAAGCTACCACTGCTCTGTCTTCAGCATACAGTTTTATGGTTTCTGCGCCAAAAGTGCGCGCGGTCCTTGCCACATAGCGTCTAGTGTGATAAACAACTTGCAAAAACACGCAGGCGCATCGCATGTTTCCGCATCGAAGGAGGAAAAAAAAATAAAGGAGGAGGGTGCGTAACGGATCCGCTTGGCAGTACCGTGTTATTACATAAATGTTATGCGGCTTCCGTGTCTACCGTCTCGCGCGAAGAGCCGCCCTCGTTATTTATTATTCCTTTCTTTTTTCTTTTCATTCCGCGCCAGGAGGGACTCCTCTTATAGTTTTGTTTATCGTAATATATTTATTACGGCGTCTACACCACCGTCTAGACGCACGGTCGCGATCTTTGGCACGGGTCGCTGCCCACGCGCAACCTGCTTACGGCAGGTGGCGCTATGCGTCGCGTTGTCTGTATGGACACGCTTGACACGGTGCCATGGTGTTAATTCGGTGCAGCGTTGAAACGGTGCAGTCCTCTAGGCCCTTCTTTTGTAAGGGTCCTTTGAGGCAGTAGTGCCTGTGGAAACCAACTGCACCCAAGTACATCATAATCATTGCGCATTAATCATGTCAGTGTCATAATTTTATTACTTGTTTATATTTTAGGTACGTTAAGTGCATATAATTTTAGGCCCATTTACAACCACGTTACACCACCTAGTAATGTCACTGACCACACCACTGTGTTCACATCATAATTCGCGTGGCGCTCTTTGGCCGCAAACGGCCCTTGCGCCAATAACCACCATACATCACCACCATCATCATCATCATCATCATCATCATCATCAAAAGAAGATCATACGGAGTCCTCGAGAGAGCCGGGTCCAGCGTACGATTGCAAGCGCGCGACGGTTCTTTGGCTGGGACGTCGTTGTGACGTCGTTCCACCGTGAGTGAGCCATACATAGACCTGTGGGCTATGGCTCACTCACGGTTGAGAATGTCAAGAAACGGTAGTGATCGGTAGTGAGGCTTCTGTATGGTGGTTTCAGGGTCGCGGGATCGAATCCCAGCAGCAGCGGCTGCATTTCGATGGAGGTCAAAATGTTGAGAGGCCCGTGTGCTGTGCGATGTCAGTGCACGTTAAAAGAACCCCCAGGTGGTCGAAATTTCCGGAGCCTTCCACCACGGCGCCTTTCATAAGCAAATCGGGGTTTTGAGACGTAAAGCACTAGAAATGAAGTCAAATAACTGTCATGTTTTTAGCACGTAAAACCATTGCAGTTATTGATAGGACTAATGACATATATTATCTCTTGCGAAGGTGAGATTGAATGCGTAGTGGCCGAGAAAGATGGTGCAAAAGAAATATGGTACAAAATAATCGAATTCGCTTGGTATGTGCGAAAATTGGCATGGAACTAGGGTAAGAACGTATGACGGACATGTCTGGTAGGTCACAACATCAACAACTTCACATCCTTGCCGATTACGTCACGGTTAATGATAACGATATCTCGTGTGGATGATACCCGCAATGGATGTGCAAGTTATTATAGGTTATGAATGTGCAAGTGTGAGCCACGCGTGATTGCTTGTTGACCTTTTTCCAGCCCGTGCCAAGTTACACTCGCGCCATGTTCGACTGCCAGACGTACGTTCTGGGTTCGAATACCTAGGCCCCGGGGGCGTTGGTCCCATTATACTTAGTGGCACGGGAAGGGTTACACATTTTTATGATCTTTGATTTTTTCCAATTACCGCGCTTTAACGTAACCTATAGGTCCCGGGTTCGATTACCATAGAAAAGTTTGGCTCTCGCCTTTACGTCATGGAGTACGTGCTAGAAATTTCTACGCGTACTGTACAAACACCGGTGACAGCCCCGCCGTGTCTTCGTTGGCCTCTGCACTTTTTTTTTTTTTTTGCAGGTAACACTGCACATATATATTCTGAGCACAGTCGGTGTGCACTGCTCCGGTGTAACAGTGCGCGGACGAATATTTGGTTTACTGCGACGGGGACAGGGGAGACCAAACTACCGTTGCACTCCATTTTTTTTCTTTTTTCTTCACGCTTCGGTTGTTTTCGCGTCTCCTCCGGTGCATCCGTGCGCGAGCGCGCATTACGTAACTTAGGCTAGGGGGACGTGTACGCATGCAGTACGCAGGTCGGGGCGTAGCCCAATGTGCGTAGTGTAGGTACGGCTTCTTTACTCTTCTTCTTTTTCCTGTGTTTTTTTTTCCTTTTTTTTTTTTTCGCCGGGTCGACCGACAGGGTGACGCCGGGAAGCTGACGCGTTGGAGGAAATAGCAACCACCACCGCTGCGGCGGTGACAACTTGCAACTGCGCATGCGCGTTGTCGTGGTTTTTTAGTAACGCCGTGTCTGTGCGGCTTCCGGAGGTCGCTGCTCACTTGACGGCTCTCGGCGCGAGCGCACTCTACCGGAAAGAATCGGGGCAAACTTGTGGTCTGGGATGCGTTATGATAGAGTAAGTGCGTGTAGTAATGAAAACAGAAGAAAAAAGATACTTTATGCCGAGGGCGCTTAGGATGTTAAAAATACTTCGTTATATAGGTCAGTTCGTTGTAAAAGGTTGCCCGGCGTAAAGGTCGCAATATGTGTTTTCAGAGCGTTATTAACGCATCGTCTTACGATACATTTAGCTGTAGAGGCGTTATTAAGGCCAGCTCTGGCGTATTTTTTTTTTTCGAGGTCAGTGGATACCAATATGAAATTCGCTAAGTGTTTACGTTCCTTGGCACACTTCCGTCATTTGTGCGAGGTTACACGGGCTCGAGAGAAGCGCACATTGCTTACAAAAAAAAAAAAAGAAAGAAGAAAGGACGTGTATCTACGTGCTTCGCTGCAAATGTCGTCGAAAGATGATAGTCTTCTGCCGGCCGTACTACGCTGCGTGAGATGTGGACGCCATCTGGCAGCGTCGTCGGGACACATGAGCTTGTGCAGAATACCTGGGCAACTGCCAGGTGGCAGCACCAAATCGTCGACAGAGGCCTTTTTCGTGCATAGCGTCGCATTTTTTGCGCAGTCTAACAAACACTAGGGTCTTTAGAATTACGTATCTATGTATTTTCTAGTAAAGGAACACACAACCTAATATACTTACGTATTGATGTTGCGCCTCAGATGTGCGTAATATTTGCCTTTTGATCGACAGCGTTCACAAGTATGAACGCAGCTACCAGTTCAAGATGGGTGGGCGTAAGCCAAAGTTTGGTCGGGGGGCTGAATCGTGTGACAGACATACCAAAATTTCTGCGTTCAAGTATCCCAAGAAAGACTATTGTCTTTAAAAAAAATGTTTACCAATTATCTCAGATTACCCTCCTGGCATCCTACAATTATTGGTCACACTGTGTATTGGCGTCATTATAGGCAATGTGACGGGAGCGCGCGGTCGTCATACCATGGCCTACGAGAACTGCGCGCGCCAGCCAACCTTCGCGACATTACCGCCAGGGGCAGGGCGCACGCGCAGTCGCAGTGTTCAAGCTGGGTTTACGGATTTGATGTCACTGCTGGGTTGGATATCGGTTTCGGTTCCGCGCTATTTTTTTTTTTCCTCGTTAAAAATAATTGTCGCATTTACTGACGATTTCTACTATCAAAAATTTGACAGGAGCGCCTCAGGAACGTAGACTGGACACTACTTTGACATGCTCGAGAAATCGCCGCAGTTTGCCTTGAATACTGCACGCATTGAGACGTTTTGCTGCAATTTCATTCGTGTTCGGTTTGTTGTGACACACTACGGATATCGCACAGGAGGAGAAGGTATACCACTATGCAAACATTCGAAATATATGTACCCATGCAGCCGAAATGAGTAGTCGTCACTAAGCGTATAGAATGAAGTGCGCGTATTACGAGGGAATCTGCCGACGTCAGTCAAGCGCCTATTCCATGCAGCAGCAGGTGTCTCATTCGATGGCGTGCCACAGTGCTGTTACCGAAAATTTCTCACATTTTAGCGGATGATATACCGTTGCCGGAAACGGTCACGGTTTCTCGCCTTTCGGCAGCCGTCAGCACATTTTCGAGCGAATAACCGTCCCTCCCCCTTTTTTTTCTTCTTTTCTTTTTTGGCAAGGCTAGCTTGTCCTCGCTGGAAAAGCCGAGAGACCACTTACTACCGCCAGCGTAGCGTGAAATTCAGTTTCTTGGCCATCGTATATGCAGCCGTCGCTTACATACTTGACTCTGCAGCCGCTTGCTAATGCTTATTATGGCCGAATGGGTCTTAAAAGCGAGTTATGCATGTATACATCTATATATACGTACGCTTTATAAAGCGCGTCGCCTCGTTTTCCTATATACGTCGTTAAGCACGGGAAGGCGAAATGCAACCTCTAATGGCTGTTGGCAAGCTTGTCACGAGATGGGCGTTGTCGATATGCTGTGGCTTGCATGAATGCGGTCTGTACATTTGAGTCTCAGTGTTCGGCCTTGTCACTGCAGTGATGCCGACACATTGAGGGTCGACTGTAACATCAGGTATAAAGATATTATATACAGTGAAATCTCGGTTATAATGTGCCGCTTAATACGTTTTTTCCGGAAAGGGAGTGTGGTGACGGTGCGATGACGTATGAACACAGTCTCTTAGAAATCGCCGAAATCGCCGTCAGAGTCGCCGGACGACCGTGAAATTGTCGTTGTTTGCGTGCCCCACGTGTAACTTACCACAGACGACAGAGTTGCAACGACGCCATTACGAACTGTTGTCCCTACGTGACTTAGACGTACGTCCGACTGTGTTGACACGTCACTAGGAAACCGCCCCCTCGAAATCGATACCGAAAGTGGGCTTTTAAGGGAGCCGTATTAAAATTATATTCATTGCGTTGCGAAGCGCCATGATAGTATTTCTGGGGTTCTCCACGCCAGTGCTTTCATTTACAGCAACAATACGAGAATGTCAAAAATTCGTGTCAGTACTCCTTTAAGCGATAGCTATAGGGACTCCTGTGAATGCTTGCCTTTCGGATTTGAAGGGATATTGTGATCTCTGAAAGCACCCCACGCACGGGTGTTCTCATTTGGGGAAAGGCGTTCTTTCTGTAGGCTGAAGGGTTGTTCAGTAGAGACACCATTAGCCACTTCTAAGGCTGTAAATCGGCTACAGCGATATATCTCGAGTACGTATGTACCTTCACGTTTCCTGCAGGCGTGTTCAGTACAGACACACCATTAACCACTTCTGAGGCTGTAAATCGGTTTACAGTTATGTATCTCGTGTACGCAATACCGACAAGTTTCCTCTGCGCCTGCTCGAATATGGACGTCACGCATTCGCAAAGAACCACGCCAATGTTTGCGAAAGCTTGCCGCCCCCGGGAATCCAGACCACCGGGCCCGCGTGTGTTGTGTCTGGCGGCCCATTGTTCAATGCGTCCTTTGAGGCGACCTTGCCCCGTCAATTTTCGCTCTCTTTTATACTTCGCGTCCCGAACCACACACAAACACACATCATCGCTCTCCATTTGTCCGTCGTGGTCTGCGTAGCTGCAATGCAGCCATTTTGATTGGCTGTCAATCAGTATACGCGGTCGGCTTTTCTTCGTCGGTCTCTCCGTGTGGATGGATTCTTATACGTAAGATAATCTATGCAGTCTGCAGACAAGCGTGTGTGCGATTAAGGTGTGTCGAGTAGGGCCTGCGTTGCCGGATTCGATTTACTCCGAAGCGTGCACAAGCCTCGTACTGAGTCAAACGCGAGCTGACGCGTCAATGCCGGCCGATTCAAAGCCCTCCATCAGACAGATCTCCGTTTAAAAGTGTATATAGGAGTGATTGTACAGTCTCCAAGGGCCGAAGAGATTAGGCAACTAGCCTGTCGTAAGCGTCAGCTCGGACCCTTTCGAGCGCGTCTCGCTTGATTGCGCAGTTAATGCAACGCGCTTGACTAATTAAACGCTTTAATTAAACGGTTCATGAGTCGAAGCACGCTGCTGCCAGCTTACATACGTGTGCTCTCACAGAACGACAATTTCGAGGTCATTAGAGCACGACGAAGGACGTTAATTGCATGACGTATATGACAAGCTGTACCATACGTCGTAACGAAGTCACTCGTGGTATCGAGGACGTCTTCGTTATGTGCGATGTCCACTATAAACGCATATTCTTTACACCCTCGAGACATTTGCGTTGTAGTGTATAACAAACCAAGATTCGTTATAACGAGGTAGTACCTGGAGCGAAAATGTGTTCGTTATATACGATTTCTGTTATAAGCGTACAAATTTCCTAGACGCTCAAGATACGTTGTAGCGGTATAACAGGTAGGCTTTCATTGTATGGCGAGGTCGCGTGTGACACGAAAATGTCTTCGTTATATGCGGAATTTGTTGCGAGTGTGTATTTGTTACACGCTGACAATATCGGTGAGAAATACACTTTTGCTTACTTCGCGGTGTATACAGTAATTAATTCTATCTGCGTTCCTTATATCGAGCTTCTACTGCATCTCGGCGATAATTTATGACTGGCCTCAACTTCTCTGGACTATAGAGAAGGCCTTCCTTATTGCTGAATACCGTATTTACTCATCTGCTAGTAGCAGCACCGGCTAATATTGGTCAACTTTTTTCCCCCTTTCTCTTCTGGCTGGTTCCGTTGCCTCACTGTCTTGTGCCTACAAACACAGGCTTCTCGGATGGAGAAACACCGTTCCTCGGCGTTTCACTGGCAACGGGAAACGGGCAACCACGCGCGGTCTCTCAGAAACAAGAGCAGAATCCGTTTAAGAGTCGTGCGCTCGGAAGGACTGGACGTTGGTCGGCCTTGAACGCTGGCCAACGGATGCCGATGCAACGGAACGAGAATCGACAAGTAATAACAGAGAAAAAAAGGAATGCCGGCCGCGGAGGAAGGTCCGAGAAGAGAGAGAAGAATCGTGCTTTGAAAAAATAAGAGAGGCACCGACCGACTGGCCCGGTCGGGCCCCCCCTTGTGGGCAGTTCCTTGTATGTAGATGTTTCGCCGCGCCGCTCAGCGGTCATCTCTCGTATACGACGGAATGGCGCGCGCTTTCCGCGTAAGAAATAGTAGTACGCGTTTCTGTACAGTTTGTTTCAGAAGTTCCGTGCAGCGCTGTGGAAGCTACAGGCGTCTCTGACCAATCAGGAGGGCGAACGCATGTTAAACGTGTCCTTGCGCACCTTGTCATCTGCCAATGGCGGGCGCTGTAGTGGCAGCTGCAGCCCTGGAAGGAGGAAGATGAATCGGGGTGTTGATTGTCTGAACAATAGCATTTGGTCTCGCCTCGGAAGAATACTGCGCTCGATGGCCACGTAGCCTTGACTCTGCTGCACGGAACTAGTGAAACGGACTATAGTCCTTCTTCGTAGTACATAGAAAAGAGCTGTATTACTGGTGCCTGTATAGCTCTGAAAGGAGGAACGCGGCTTTGAAGTGTTGAGATATAGAAGCACTCAGAAAACTGCTCGCATGAGTATTCATGGCCCACAAAGAATGTGGTTCTCGGTATAATTGAGTACGTATATACGGTGTCGTGTGTCGTCTGCTAGCTGACTGTACGTCTGCATCTTTTTCTTTTTCCTTCATTTTTGCATCGTCTGCGAGTCTTCTGCCTTATGTACGTCTGCTCCGAGACAACTCTTTTTTTTTTCCCGCTCGCCTGCTTTTGTATGGAGCTCGGACTTTCCTTGTGCCTCGAAGCGCCCGCCATTGTAACGGCATTCTTGTTACCTTAGAAATAGGGAGCGATGGGGTACACGCGGTTGATGCAGGAGTGAATCGTGGCCAGTCGCTAGAGAATTGAATTGAATTGAACTTATTTGCAGCGGGGTTGCGAGGATTACGACGTAATAAAAGCTGCAAGTCGCAGCTTGATGTGAAACAGAGCCACCTCATACACAGTGCAGCTTAGTAGCCCTGTTCACCGAAGGTATTGAAATCGCACAGGCAGTTTGCTGAAAGTCATCTCTGAAATAGGTATCGTATGGTCCGGACAGACCAGCTCTCATGCTGTTTACGAACGACTAATTATGACTGACAAGGTTCATTGGCCATTTATGCGTCGCATTCACGAAGGGGATCATCGTCGTTCACTTGTTTAACCTCGCACGGTGCTCCGTGTGGCATTAACTGTTTGTTTAGATTCAAGTCCTTGGTTAAATCTAAACCGGAGTCTTTCACTTGTTCGTGCCTCATCGTGACATCGTTAGCCTCTGCACGCAAACTCCATAATTTAATTTTAGTTTTATTAATGTTTGTCCAAGTACAGAACTTGACAATAAGCAGCGGTCTTCGCGATGTCTAGTGCATCGATATTCATTGTAACGCAAAAAAGGAAAATTTCGTAATTTTCGAACAGCAAATAGTCGTAGCGACCGTGAAAAAGACGTACAGTCAACAGCAAAAGTTTGCGGGATCCAAAACTTCAGAAAAATCTATATTACCGCTTAGCCTCTGAACATAGCCTCGAATTTAATGTTACAGCCTGTACATCGCAAAAACACCTACCCACTGATACCTTTAAATGGAGGCTATATTGCGAGGCTAAGCGATAATACAGGTTTTTCCGAAGTTTCAGATCCCGTAAACTTTTGCTGTTGACTGTACACCTGTCCGTTCCAGGAGGCACGGACGTAACACGCGTAAAATCAAGTTCGGTTGCATAGTTCAAAATACGGATGTTTCGTCCGTCGCGGCGACAAACGGAAGCAAGTACGTAATTACAATACAGGCGATCAGTCTGTAAAGTCCTACAATTTCGCTTCTGTGTAGCTTGTAGATACGCAAAACATCCGAGGGCTTTAACAGGGGCACCACCATCGAACATGCTACGAACTAACGATCGGATGACTCGCGCAGACAGACATTATACTGGACACACCTCCGGAGAAATTGATAAGAAGTGGTCACTCCGTTCGTCCGCTCGGCCTGTTTATGTCACAGCATGTTTGAAAGCGCTGATTTCACGGCGCGCAAGCGCCTATAGTCACGTGGTACCTCTTTCAATTCTCGCGCGCTGTCTTATAGAAGCCCGGGGAAATTAATACCACTTCATCTGTCATTATGAGAGGACGTTATGCGGACACTAATTGACATGCTGTACACCTTCTCCATTGAACGTCTCGCGTTTAATGTAGCAGTTTAAAGGTTGTTTAATTATTATTAATTACCTGAGCTCACTTTTTAAAAAGAAAAGTCTGAAGTGGTCAGGACAACTGCAAGCAATACTCAAGCGGTTTGCACCCTCGTAACGCATTCAGGGATATTTCTTTAAAGTTTGGCGCAAGTTAACTGAAGCACCTTGTAGGGAAACGGGACGGCTTGTTCAGATCGCGTTGCAAATAGCGTGTGGTGGGCTGGTAAAAAGCACTTATTTGAACGCGCAATATAAGGTGTGTGGGAAGGGGGTTGCCGTGTAGGCGCGCTAGGTATGCGCAGAGGCCTGTATATACTCGTATCCCTTGTGCCGGAGCGTGACTGCAAAGCCAAGTAGGCCTGCCGTCTCTGGAATGATCACCGGCCCGTGATGGCGAGGGGTGCTGGCACTGGCAGCTTCGTTGCCACGGCCGCGTGCACTGCGCGCCACCGCGCTTTATGCAAATGAACCGCTGGATAATGTCTCCGCACTGGAAAGCATCGTCCTTGAGATAGGATGTGTGTGTACTGCATATGCTTTACCCTCCTTGTACGTGGCTTGCCAGTATGGCCGTTGACTAGTTATCCCCGAGTTAGCGTCTTTCTTTCTTTCTTTCTTTCTTTCTTTCTTTCTTTCTTTCTTTCTTTCTTTCTCGTGCTTGGCGTCTTTAACTCGATTCTCACGTGTGCGGCGAGAATATACCTGGAAAAGGAATTGACGAAGCAAACGAAACGCACAATGCTGTACGAGTTAAGCAAGGAACTTAAGAGGCAGCAGGAATTTCTCTGCATGGCGCTGTGGTTAGTGCTATGACGCAGTGCAGATAATACGCACCGCTCGCTTGACGTGGTATCGTGGGAATGCACTTGCTGCATTCTTGGTGGTCGATTCGCACGGAATGTCGTGTGTGCAGCGGGAGTGCTCCGACATGTTGTCGATATGGTGCTAGTTCTGCTGAATATGATCAATCTCAATCTTTTTCAGGGATGTGTTGGGTGATAGTACATATATATCCTGCTGTTGTGTGTATTTCCAGTTCGAGTTAAGTGTATAACATAACCAGAAACGTAACCGCAATGCATTCGTGTTTCTGTATGGTCACGTGATGTACGAATGCACGGCTGCTCCACGGAGGAGTCGTATAAGGAATATCGTGTGCACCTCTTGAATGCATTCGTGTTCAATTAGCGCAGGTCAACCAAGTCTTCAGCGAGGATCTGGAAGGTAATAGTATTGTAATGAAGAAGAGCACCGGCGCATAGGCAGCAGCATCGTGTTCGTGTGTGCAGCAGGTGCTCGAGCTTAGAGACCGTGCTTGGCAGATTCTTGAACCGTCTGCCGCTACCT
This sequence comes from Hyalomma asiaticum, assembly GCA_013339685.2. Lineage (NCBI taxonomy): Eukaryota > Metazoa > Arthropoda > Arachnida > Ixodida > Ixodidae > Hyalomma > Hyalomma asiaticum. Next base: position 21,448,491 of record CM023487.1, read on the forward strand.
CAGCTTCAATAGATCTCCTTTATAGTATATCTTACTCTTTAACCCGGTGGATTTTGCATAACGCAACTAGGGAGCGACTTGGCGTAAGTGCGAAGATACTGAAAAGCATTCCCGTTCAAGCTTCCCTTTATTTAGATTCAAGGCTGTTTTTGTTGCAACGTCACTTTGGGACTCGTTTTAGTGTGTCCATACTCACGTTCTTTACCTCTCTGCTCTGCAGTCGTGCGTCTATCTCGTGTATATACTTCATAGAATGCCGAAAAGTGTTGTACGGTGGCGCCACCGTGCGGAAACTCGGCGTCCGAACCAGGAAGCGAGTGCTGTGCGTGTGCACCTATTAGACAAAAAGGCGTGACGTAACAACGCGCGGCCGGTACACACGCATTGGGCAAGGTCGGTCAGCGAGTCATTTTTTTTTCTTTCTTCCTTCCTTTCCGGAGGCTCTTTTTTTTTTTTCCTGCATGATGATCGAGACGTTGACCCTTCGCACGAGCGACCCCTGGCCGCGGCCACCGCGGCGGTCACGAGGAGCATGACGGAACGGTGGTAGTTGCCTCCCGTCAAGCGGCCACCACGAATGTGTCTTCACGAGGAAAAACACTGTCTGCCTATAGGGGGACGGAGAGAGAGAGGGAGAGAGAGAGGGAGCTAGCCACAGGGCGGGACGAAGAAGGAGGGGGTGGCAAGAGTGACTGCTTATGATACGGTGTTTAACGAGATGTTGTCCAGAGAGAGAGAAAAAAAAACATAATGCGGATAATATCCCTATCGTATAATATATAGTGCGCGAACAACTTGAAGGAGTGCTGAGACAAAGATTTTGAAGGTTAGATTATACTCGTGCGTTCAGTTTGCGTGGATGGTTGCACACATGTACAGAGAGAGGAGAGAGGTAGCCACATGGCTGGACGAAGGAGGAGGACGGGGGAGGGGAAGAGTGACTGCTTATAATACAGTATTTAACGAGCTGTTGTCTAGAGAGAGAGCGAGAGAGAAATAAAAATATTGGCGATGGTATCACTATGGTACAACGCATAGGGCGCGAACAACTTGAAAGGTATACTGACACAAAAATGTTGAAGGTTGGACTGCTTGTGAGATCGATTTGCTTGAGAGAAAGAGAGGCACCACCTGAAGGTGATTGATTTCTGGAATTTTACGTCCCAATACCAGATATGGTTACGGAAGACGCCTTAGTGGAGGGCTTCGGAAATTTCGACCACCCGGGGTTCTTTAACGTGCACTGACGTCGCACAGTACACGGACCTCGATCTGGCATTTTCGCCTCCATATCGAAGCGCAGCCGCCGCGGCCGGGCTTCAGCCCCGCGACCTTCGGATCAGCAGCCCAGTGTCATGTAGCCACTAGACCACCGTGGCGGGGCACCACCACAGTGTGGCCGAGTTTCACCTCTGGATTCGACTTGCAGCTTTTATTACCTCTTCGCAACCCCTTTCTTCAATGCAGTTCAATTATAATGACCAGCATCTTCATCATCTTGGAAATAGCTAACCAATAACGTATTTAAAACCAATTTCAGAAGTGTATGTCGCACAGCTGAGCGCAATTTGCAACACTTTGCGGCATCGACATCAGCTTATATTAACGCAAGCACTACAGTGTCGCCTCTCTTGGCGCTTTGTGAACCCGAAGCTGCGCTTGGGCGCCGTGAAAACGTCTTTTTGAGTAACCGTCGCACGCTCCAGCGAACGAGGTTTCAGCCTTGACAAATAGGTCGTTACTTCCTGAAAAAAAAAAAAATGAAGAAAGACGCAAAAAGCAAATACTCAAAAACAATGTGCGGTAATGTAAATTGGTGCACACTGGTATTATCTAATTACATCGTTGGAACAAGAAATAGCGGATAATGAGCCAACATTAACCAGCGTTGGAAGAAAGTGAGCACACCCTCCCTGTATGCGCTTTGAGCGTGTTATGCACGTTCTTTTTTCCCTCAAGGTTAATTGAAGTTGTGGTGTATATGTCGTCATGGTTATTGTTATGGGTGATGGTTTGTATCTTCTGCGCCACTTCTTGACATGTCTTCTTCCCACAATTTTAAGCATCACATTTTCGTTTCTTTCTTTCTTTCTTTCTTTCTTTCTTTCTTTCTTTCTTTCTTTCTTTCTTTCTTTCTTTCTTTCTTTCTTTCTTTCTTTCTTTCTTTCTTTTTAGTGCGGACGTAAAATATCATCGAAGTATTGTTTCTGCAATCGTCGTGTCCAACTGGGCTTCGAATTAAAATCGAATCAATAAACTTCGAATAAAAAAAACCATTGGAATTCTTTTGAAGCCCAGCAGCCAGCAAGCATATACAGTCCCTAGAATTAATTCCGTGGGCTGTCTATAACGAACCAGTTTCCGGTCGCAAGGAAGATTAAACCGGAATGTCATGTCGCAGCAAGAGAAGGTCCTCAAACTAAAGTTCTCTTCATGTTTTTGGTATTTGTGCTGACTGCCAAGCCGGGATCACCAGTGGAGCCGAAAATGATGTTAGCCATAACGGAAGGTGTAAGCTAAAACGGCTTCGCCCTTCCGTGATGTCCTTTAGACGCCATTGTGAAAAAAAAAAAAAAAAGTCTCTCGGTAAGCCGGAGTCAACAACAACAACAACAACAACGACGACGACGACGACGATACTGCTGCAAGAAATCTTGCGAATCCTGGAGACTGGGAATGATACTCGCAAGTATTATCTGCGGGTGGTCTGCGGAGGCGTGGGAAACCTGCCCCTGTGGGAAAGGATTGGCTCCTCCCGTGGCTATACTCGCGCAAGGCCGTTGAGCACTGGGAGTTGCGCTTGCACGGGGTTTGGGTGTACATCCGTGTAGCGAGACTTCTAAATCCGGAGGAATTATACGAATATTATGCACTGTAATCTGGCTGGGAAACGGTTAATAATCGCGTGCGGAATGTCGATTCCAGTCTACCGACGACCTTGCGAGTGAGGAACAACTTCAGTTATCTGCTATCGGCTGCTTGGGCCGCATTTCAAGGGTGAAGCAAGAGATCCGAAGTCTGCGATCACCTATAGTTTAATCCGTGATTGATCTAGATCAATTTCCATCCATCCATCCATCCATCCATCCATCCATCCATCCATCCATCCATCCATCCATCCATCTATCCATCCGTCCGTCTGTCCGTACGTCCCTCCCTCCGTGATTCTTCTAACGAATGCTTCTCACCGCTCGGCGACTGGCAGCCCTTTCACTTTCGCGTTGTTCGCATTCCACTGGCTTCATAAAAAAATCCAGAGAGAGAGAGAGATGGGCGCCCGATGCTGTCTCCAAGGGGCGGCTGGGAAAGGGAGGGCGAAGGGCAAGCGAAGAGTATAGAGAGAGAGCGTTGCCAGATTGAACGAGGTCACTTCACTGATCCCTCCACCTTATTATTATACAAGCACGAAAGGGAGCGCTCTCTGGAGAGAGAGAGAGAGAGAGAGTGCGAGAGCATTGAGAATGGCGATGGGCCATGGAAGCTATCGGCCATATTGTGCGTGCCACAACGGCGAATACCTTCGTCCGCTTGTTCTTCCTTCTCCGCTCTCTCTCTCTCTCTCTCTCTCTCTCTCTATCATTCATGTTATTTCGTTTTGCTTTTCATTTAACGAACGACGTTCCTTTTTGGCCGTGAGAAAAGGGCCGACGCGTTCGCTCAGGAACGCGGTCGCCGAACAAGGACCCCCTCTTGTGTCTTTTCAAGTTCTTCGCCCGTTGCTGCTTCTTCGCAGCGTGCCTTTATTGTTATCATTTCTTCTTCTTTCGCGTCGCCATTATTACCATTTTACTCTCAGGATCTCCTTTTTACTTCACACGTCCTCAGATGTAGGCGCGTGCGTGCGCATGTCTCTGTTCTTTCGTGCGCACTGCATTTGATGATGAGTGTCGACTGTGCAGCGACGTACACGAACGGGAACAATCACAGTGCTGCTTTATTTCCATGTGCCTGTGGAACGCGCAGGAGAGCTTCTTTCCGCGTGTTATTTAGCGTCCTCACGCTGTCAGACAGTAACCACCGTTTCACTCTCTTCTCTTTATTGTTATTTTATAATGTTTTTAAATGCGAAGCATTTCTTAGCGAACTTCGGCGACTTTGAGCGTATCTATCTATCTATCTATCTAGCCGCCTACGATTTTGTGCTCTCCTGGCCGTTTCGTTAATGGGATGTTTACGAAAATTGGTATGCCACAACATGACTACATGACGAACATAAATAACAGGTCATAACATGAAAATCATGACATGTATATCATGAGCGGCATGATTTACACGCCACGGTCTTGGTGCTCTCCAGGCCCTTTCGCTAACGGGATGTATGCGAAAATTGGTATGGCATAACATGACTGCCTGACGAACGCAAGTGACACGTCATAACATGAAAATCATGACATGCATGTCATGAGCGGCATGATTTACATGCCACGGTCTTGGTGCTCTCCTTGCCGTTTCGCTAATGGGATGTATGCGAAAATTGGTACGCCACAACATGACTACATGACGAACATAAATGACAGGTCATAACATGAAAATCATTATATGCATGTCATGAGCGGCATGATTTACGTGCCACGGTTTGGTGCTCTCCTGGCCGTTTCGTTAATGGGACGTATACGGAAATTGGCGTGCCACAACATGACTGCATGACAAACATTAATGACAGGTCACAACATGAAAATCATTATATGCATGTCATGAGCGACATAATTTACATGTCACGCGTTTTGTTAACAGGATGTATACTAAAATTGGCATGCCACAACGTGACTGTATCACGAACGTAAATGACAGGTCATAACATCAAAATCATGACATGCATGTCATGAGCGACATGATTCACATGCCACGGTCTTGGTGCTCTCTTGGCCGTTTCGTTAGTGGGATGTATAGGAAAATTGGTATGCAACAACATGACTGCATGACGAACATAAATGACAGGTCATAACATGAAAAGCATGACATGCATGTCATGGGCGGCATGATTTACATGCCACGCGTTTCGTTAATGGGATGTATACCGAAATTGCTATGGCACAACACGACAGCATGACGAACGTAAATGACAGGTCATAACATTAGAATCATGACACGCGTGTCATGAGCAGCATGGTTTACATGCCACAGTCTTGGTGCCCTTGCGGCCGTTTCGTTAATTGGATATATACGAAAATTGCTATGGCACAACACGACTGCAAGACTATCATAAATGACAGGTCATAACATGAAAATCTTGACATGCATGTCATGAGCGACATGATTTACATGCGACGGTCTTGGTGCTCTCCTGGCCGTTTCGTTAATTTGATGCATACGAAAATTGGTATTCTACAACATCACTGCATGACGAAGATAAATGACAGGTCTTAACATGAAAATCATGACATGCGTGTCATGAGCGACATGACTTACATGGCACGCGTTTCGTTAATGGGATGTAATGAAAGTTGGTATGCCGCAACATGACTACATGACGAACATAAATGACAGGTCATAACATGAAAATCATGACATGCATGTCATGAGCGATATGATTTACATGCCACGGTCTTGGTGCTCTCCTGGGTGTTTCGTTAGTGGCATGTATACGAAAATTTGTTTGGCACAACATGACTGCATGTCGATCATAAATGACAGGTCATAACATGAAAATCGTGACATGCATGCCATGAGCGGCATGATCTATATGCCACTCATTTCGTTAATGGGATGTATATCAAAATTGCTATGGCACAACACGACTGCATGACGAACGTAAATGACAGGTCATAACGTTAAAATCATGACATGCGTGTATGAACGGCACGGTTTCCATGCCACAGTCATGGTGCTCTAGCCGCCGTTTCGTTAACTTCATATGTACCAAACTCGGTATAGCGAGACAATGCAAATCCATTTTACGTTCCTGATGCGTGCTTCGCATTTCCTTGATTCCCACTGCACGTGGGATCTGCCAATATTTTTTTTTGTCGAAATTGCTCTCAGAAGCTCACATTTTACGTAGGGGGGTATGGGCCAAGTGGAATCACGAAATTAAAAGGAAAGGAGGAATAATGAAATCTGCACGCGCAAGACAAGTCGAATTCGAGATTATTGGGAATGGTTTGTCGTGCTGCAGTAAACGCAAAGATAGGTCGATGAAGTTGATTACGTTCTCATTCGCAATCTTTTATGTTTATCAAGAGTAGATATATTTCTAAATAAGCATGTGTGCTAATCCTGGTCGATCCCGCCTGAGTGAATAGGTGCCACGGTCTTGCAGATCAGCATCATCGTTCGCGCAAAAAGGGGTTAACCCGAGTAAAAGCTAGAGAAAACCTTAAAGGAGTGCTGACACGAATTTGAGACATTTCGGCACTATTACTCTAAATAAGTGCACTGATGTTGAGAACCCTAAAAATGAGTATCTTGGTGCCTCGGAATGCCATCAATGTATTTTTAATACACCTACTTTTTAAAAAAATCGCAGCATATCCACGGGGTGAATGATGATGAGTGGGCGAAGCTCCGGAGGGAATCATCGGTAAACCGTGAATCTTCCGTGTAATTCGCCTAGTTGATCATCATGTAAAGACGTGAGAAACACTGTATTCGAACGCTGGGATCTCCCGCTTAAGGGGACGCTAGCACAAACGCGTTAGAAACGTGCAGCACACCCTAGTAAGGGGGAGAGGCCACAGCGTCTTACGCAGTCCCTTACACACGCCGGAACGCGCACCGCGTTTGCCGACGCCATCACATGACTGCTGAGAGAGTGTTAGGCGGAGAGGCCACAGCGGCTTATACCAGCTTCTTGCACGGCCGTAACGCACTAGCACAAACGCGTTAGAAACGCGCAGTCTTTCGTTAATGTTGGATATTTAGTGTCATTGTGGTGCATGTGTCCATGTGCGCTTCGTGGCGTAGAGGCTAGCGCCGCGCGTTCGGAAGCGAGGGGTCCCTGGTTCCATTCCCCGCTTCGCACGCAACTTTCGGATTTTTTTTTTCATAAAAGTAGACGTGGCTACTTACTACTACCACTACTACATACTACAGAGGAGGGACAGACCCACACCCTAAGGAGCTTCGCCCCTAAGAAAAAAAAAAAAACACTTTCGATTTTGATGGGGTGGTGTCATAGCGGCGTACATAGTCGGACGTCAGTTATGTCACGTGTAGACAAACTCGTGATGGGGTCGCAGCAACTCTGTCGGCTATCGTCTGTTGCACGTGGTGCGCACAAACAACGATTATTTCATTGTAGTCCAGCTGCTCTGATAGCGATTTCGGTGATTTTTTTTAGGCGACTCCCTTCACACGCCATCGCACCGTCCATAGCGATGGGGCTGACTTGCAGATACTGATAGACGAAAACTTAAGAATCAAAAGTACTTTATACGTTTTTCTTGTCTCCTTTGTGCGGGGAGCGTAAAAAATGCGTGCCAAGACACCGAAAATTTTCCTTTTTTTTCCGCGTTGAAACTGTGTCCGTACTCTTTTTAACGGAGTCGAAGAGGTCATTGGCTGTATGGCGCGCTTTTCAGTTTACATAGGCTGTGTTATTTCTTGATATAACTCTGAGTCGAATATAATAATTATACGTCGTAATTTGTTGTTTTTACACAAAACCGTTCACGAGGAGTGAGGCGGCGATAGTTGAGCCGTTAAACAACTTAGGCGACAAATATAGGTCTGCTAATAACGAAAACGTACAAGCTGCAGCCAATTGCAGTCGCTTTTGAAGTCTGCGGTTTATTGTTGTCTTTACAATACATGCCAGTCGCGTTGTGGCGTGGCGCTGTCGTGTTTTGTCTCGTCATCAAGGTGTACTTCCAGTGCAATCCAGTTTTCAGAATTTTGTCTTCACTCACCGACGCCTTCACCTTCTGACACCACTGTTGCTTATCATGTGCAGTGCCGGTTCTTTTTCCTATGTACATACAACGCCGATTGTGTATCCCATGCAATGCCGCGGTTCATACAATGCTGGCGGCAGACGAATCAGTTCGCCTTGACCGATCTTCAGCTTCTGCCCTCATATGGGCCGCCCGGCAGTAATTGTACTAGCGGGTTCCGATTGTTATTGCTCTTCGATCGCAGCTCCCTCTACAATGAGCTTGTGTGTTCGAACGAGTACGAGTCTCTTAAAGCCTTGGACCGTTTTCTCCGCACGGCAACTCGCAACCTTTGACCTTTCGCTGAGCTGTTGCGCGGATGTTCCGGACGACCATCTGGGGGCTTCGCATCGTCTACTGCTGTTTCTGCCGCCGTCTGCTGGGCCAAGAACAGAAAAAGAAGTAGATGAAATAATAAAGAAAGAAAGTACAGTCTCGTGGGGAAACGCGAGGGTGAGTTATGTGTCCGGCACGCCGCCGTCGACTTTGAAGGCGCCGAAGTCTTCTTCTTTACGACGTCTCGCACTCTACCGCCGGCAGCATACCACCGCCGGAGGAAGCCGATCGTGCGTTGCGAAAGGGAGTTTGGTTGGCGAAACGGCGTTAGGCCTAACTTCACGCGTGGCCGCGTTAATTCTTTCTTTGTTCGATCTTTTTTGTCTTCTGCTTGTACGTATACGGCAGAAGACAAAGGTCCTTCTGCCGTATTGCTGGCGTCGTCTGCTAGCACTGTACGGCGCGGTTCGGGGAATGTGTGCATCTGCTCGTTGGAGGCGGTAGTACGGGACAGTCACGTGTTGGTACTACGTCAAACGTTATGACAGCAGGAGAGGAGGAAGTTGAGAGATAGATCCTATGAAGCACGATCTTAGCTGAGAGAGGAGGAAGAAAAAGAAAACGACACAGACACACATATATACTCGACTGCTGTTCTTCATATTTGTATGTTTATAGGCCAGAGGTGGTTGGATGGAGTGCTGCTGCGGGTGCCAGTCTGGCGGTGTGAAGTTGAAGAAGGACGTGCACAAGTGAACGGTTTCATTTTGAGGATTTGAGACTTGCGTCGTTCAAGGTGTGGACGGCTAACATGTAGGACAATGCTTGAAGGACGATGAACGAATTATTCGAAGTATTTCGCTTTGTGCCGTCATAGTACGACGTCACGGTGACGTCATGTTGACATCGCGATGTTAGCCCACATGATAACGTCACGATTACGCCATCGCGCGAGCTCGTTGACGGCGTCTTGTCGTGAAAAAATTGCTCCGATTTATGTCAGATTTCTCGAAGAGGCTCCTGCAGGAAAATCCATGCTTGCACTTCGTGGTTTTCAAAACGAAATCTCGCCGTTTGGGTAGGAATCGAACCCAGGCCTTTTTGTAGTAAAATTTTTCCCTTGGAACGATGTGGGTACTTCTAGGCAAAGTGGACGTATCTGTGTACTACTACACTACTACTACTACTACTACTACTACTACTACTACTACTACTATGTGCGATGTCATGTGCACGTTAAAGAATTCCAGGTGGTCGAAATTTCCAGAGCCCTCCGCTACGGCCTCTCTCGCAATCATCGTGGGTTTGGGGCGTTAAGCCCCAGAAGTCAATCACTACTACTTCTGCTGCTACTACTACTACTACTACTACTACTACTACTACTACTACTACTACTGTGTTAAGTAGTAATAGTACTGTAGTAAGTAGTAGTAGTGGTACTTCTACTGTATTAAATAGTAGCAGTACTGATACTGTAGCAAGTAGTAGCAGTAAATGCAGCAGCAGCAGCTGCTGCTGTTGCTACTACTGCTGATATTCCAGTGAGGGTCAGGAAAGGGCCATCATAACTATCTTGCGTTTTGCCCGGACATCCCTGTACGGTTGTGGCGGTTACTAGCAAGCAAGACTGTTGCCCACGGGGGCTTCTCTCTCTCCCATATTCCCTTCCCAGCGGCGTGCATGACGTGGTCCACGACGGTGCCCCCAGAAGGAGGAAGGAGGCAGGGGTGCGGACGCACGCCCTGACTTTTTGAGTGAATGCTGCCTCCCATCCCGACGACGTTCCGCGAGCGTTGATCGAGCAAGGCTTCTTCTTTCCTCTCATCTCCGTCGAGACGTAGATGTTGGCGGCAGCCCTGGCGGCGCAAATGTGACCGGCACGCCGGCTCGTGCTGCCTGCCGGCTTCTTCTTCTTCCTCCTCTGCTGCCGAAAGAGAGAGAGAGCGTAAGTCTTCGTAGTGAAGTGCGTGGCCGGAGGAATTCCGGTTCTGCGGCTCAGCCTTATCATCGCCGATGGCCGACAGTTCTAGTTCAGCGGCGTGGGCCACCTGAGGGTTCCCCCGGCCAACGGCGAAACTGGTTTTGTGCTCTTTCTGCCGAGGCGGCAACCGATCTTGTGTTAGCTGTGTGACTCTGCTTCGATCTGTGTGTGTACATACGTACGTGCGTATGTATGTATGTATGTATGTATGTATGTATGTATGTATGTATGTATGTATGTATGTATGTATGTATGTATGTATGTATTCATGCATGTATGTATGTATTGTGTGTCTGACCGCCATGTTTGCAAGTGTACGTGACCTTGTGGTAACACACGTAATTTCCTTTCTTTTCCATACCCTGCTCAAATATCTGCTCGAGATGCGTAGCTGGTGGTCTGTTCGAACGCAATTTGCAGGTTTGACACTGGCAGTCTACATGGGTAGTTTCATTCATTTTTTTTTCTTTCAATATTTAAGGTGAATTTTCGCCCGTCATGACTCCACAGTACATGCCCACCCTGTTTTCATTCATTCATTCATTCATTCATTCATTCATTCATTCATTCATTCATTCATTCATTCATTCATTCATTTCTCTTCTTCCCCGCTTATCTGAACCGCAAGACATTGCCAGCGTTTCTTCACTGTTATCATACAGAGACAGCGTTTGGGAAACAACGAGAATCACTGCAATCACTCGTTTTTTTTTGTTTTTTTTTTTTTTTTTTTACTCTTTCAGGCATGAATCTTCCACTGTTTTGTTTGGGTGTTGGAGTATTACTCTTCATTCGATAAAAGAAAGAGAAAAAGAAATGCCTCTCGAGCCTTGGCATTGTTCTCTTGATCGTCCGAATTAGCTGTAATGCTTTACTACTCGCGTGAACTGCCTTGTGACTCGGTCACGTCACTGTGCCGGACACCGAACGGGCCATGGTGACTGCATGCGGTGAGTCAAGTGTTTCCTGGGCGCGCTCAATTTGTCTTCGTCGTCCGCTGCAGTCTAAATGCGCAGGCGATTGACGGCAGCCCGGCAAGTCCGGCATGCCGCAGCGGCCGGTATACGATAATCGTCGTGCGTGGGGGACTGCGTCCATACTTCGTCAAGGGCACCTCGATTCGCTCTCGCATCTGCAGACCTCTGTCGTCTCTCCTCCGGGATTCCCAGCACACATTGTTTCCTTCGGATTGTCTGTTTGAGTGAGTGTGATGGTTGAGAAAGCATGTGTGTGTGTGTGTGTGTGTGTGTGTGTGTGTGTGTGTGTGTGTGTGTGTGTGTGTGTGTGTGTGTGTGTGTGTGTGTGTGTGTGTGTGTGTGACGAGGTCAAGGTGGAGACAGGTTCGATTACGGCCGCACGAAAAGAGTTGAGGTCGGCCGGAAGTCGGTGTGTCTGCGCCTCACACCCTCTGCAATCTCCCATCGCCTCTTTGTGACGTAATTGCGATGTGTGGCCAACAAAAGAATCTTACTGTCAACTACACGTGACTGGAGAGTTTTTCAAGCTACGAATGTATAACCTTGAGCATTATTCACGCACGCACCAAAGTACTCGCCACGCGTGATCGCTCGACTGACGCTGCTTTGCAACGCAAGAGCTGCTATCTGTGCTAGATAGTTCGATGTATCGGGTTATTCGATATACTGAAACTCGCCCATAACGCAGTTGAAGAACACCTCAGGGAACGTTTTTTTCGTTGTATGCGGACGTGATGTCTCCGGTGGTGGAAAAAAAACGCGAAGTCGAGGAAGCAACACATTTATTTGAAAATTGTATAGTTATGTGTGGTATATAGGCACTATGGTAGCTGGCGCGGTCTGTTGTGCATCGAGGAACTTGTTTGTACTGGCTCATCGTCGAAGTCTTGCGCAAGTTGTCAATGCGGCGGCCGCACGTGTGTGTTCACGTATCGAGACATTGTGTAGTGACGGTGTACATGTTTGCAGTCAGGACTGTTAGCTAGTGGACTTTGCATGACCACCAGAGAAACTATAAGACTCAAAATTAGACAAGCACGCAAAAGTTCCGGTTCGTTGTTTATACCTTGTACTTGTATTTCTCTCCGCTTTGCGCCTGAAGTTCTTTGGTGATGTTGTTGTTGTACCTTGTAGGCGTTTATTCTGCTGCACAGAAACACGAAAATGAAGGGAAATGGCACAAAATTTAACAAGAGAAATGAAATAATGAAAATCCCTTATTTTATAAATGGAGGGGGGGGGGGGGGAGGTGCGTCCTCTGCGGGGATGAATGGGTCGTTGTTGTCACACTACAAGGTTATTCACTGTCTCAAGGAGTAGCCAGTCTCAAGTAGTAGCCGCTCGTACTGAGGCGGTGCTTAGACAGTTCACGAAGAAACGGAACTAAAGGAATATGATGGATTCATCTATGTCGGTCCCGCAGCTGCGTAATTGGCAGGACATGTACCACATGTTTCGAATGCGAAGTGAGGATGATTTCCAGGCGTGGTCTTTGGGCACTCTTCTTCTTCTTGGCACCAACACGGATATCCACTTATTGGCCTCCCCCGCTATGCGCAACTCCGCGACGACTCCTTTTGTTGTCTGCCGCCCTCCATTTCGCTGGCTCTGGCCTTGTCGAGGATCTGCAGCTTGGAGTTCTCGGAAGGCGAGAGAATCTGTTAGCCAACGCGCTTCCGCTCATTCACATAAAGCTCTGGTTATTTATGTGTTTCCTTTGCATTTTTTTTTCCTCCGGGGTGACCACTTTTTGTTGTGTGTACGAGGAGGGTGTGTCCATAAGTGGGCGTTTTCTTTACGAATGGCGTTGCTCCAAGGAAATTGCTTTTTTGGAGGCCGCGAGGGGAATCGTGTATGTTGTGTTCCTCGGTGGCCGGCGTATTCACTATAGCTTTCGAGAACAGAAAGAAAGAAAGAAAGAAAGAAAGAAAGAAAGAAAGAAAGAAAGAAAGAAAGAAAGAAGAAAGAAAGAAAGAAAGAATGTTGAGCAGCTGCTGAAGAGTAGGCACTTGTTTGTTTCTCTTTCGCTCGTCTTGTTATGGCAACCCAGTTTGTAATTGACTTTTGTGGTGTTCTTGAACAACGGTCGCTGGCTCTTGTCCATCTTTCTGAAGGGAACGTCATTCCGTGGCCTGTTCCGTCAACGTTGTGTATATAGCGCTGGTACGGTATGTCCTCCTGCTCACGATATGTGCGAGTACAGATCGATCACGAAGGCAGTGAAGTTTCCAGTAGAATCGATTCACTAAGGCTACGTGACCGCAACTGCCGTGTTTGCTTACGTATAATGCACTACGACAACTCGTTCGCACGGACAGAACATTGACGGACCCTGGCACGGGATAGTGCTGACAGTGACTCGCTGCGCTGAGCGAAATGAGTACGAAAGGAGCCGGGGGGGGGAGGGGGGGAGGGGGAGGAGGAGAGGGGGGGAGGGGGGGTGCATGTGACGTTCGATGCGCCGGTTGCACTGTGACGTCACGGCCGTCGACAAGCGCACTGGCGTGCAGCCGACGCGCTCTCACAATCCACCTATAAATACGACCAACTGTTCGAAAATACGTAAAATGAGCTCTGTTAATCGGAACAGTGGCGTCTTCCGAGTAGATTTTCGATGTTTTAGCCAGTTTTTCCCATTTCTGTTCAGTGTTCATTTAAGGAGCTTTGCTGCTAAAGTGAAAAGAAAAGGACAATATCTTGGAAGACGTGAATGGAAAGCGTGTGAATGACATTGCACGAGAGCTCGATCGAGGCACCGAAATGACGTGGCCACACAGAAATGCTTGTGGCGCACTATACTGTACACACACACACCCACGTACTATGCGTATATAGAATGTATGATGCATGTGGTGCCGGCGGCCGGATATGCCCCGCTGAGTGTACCTGCACCGCTACGTGGTGCCGTGCAGTGACTAACACGCGCCGTAATGAAGAGGCGCAGGTGTTACGTGGTGATTCGATTAAAACCCCCCTGGGATGATGCGAAGTGCCTTCGTGATGGCGAACGAAGGAAAGGGAGCCGATCGAGGGCTCGTCTCTTTTGCGAGACGCAACGTAATGAAGCCAACATACTGCAATGAAGGCATGCAGGGAAGGCTTCATTAATCGTAGTTTTCTTTAAGGGTATAGCGTAGTAGTAATTATGGCATAAGTAAAACAGTTAAAGTGGATCAAAAAATAACTTGCCGTCGGTAGGGATGAGTGTATAAATGTATGCAATTAAGCCCTGTGGCCCGTTTGATTAGCTTTCTATATTGCAGAATGTTAAAGTTCTTCGTTTTGCTTGAGATTTTTTGTGAATTTTCGCGTTCTTTATGTGCTGACTTTCTTTCTTTGCTTGTCTAAAGTGTTAATACCTTGTGACCCACTCTGCGAAAATCCTCTCACAGGGATTGCAGTATTTTTACACACACATACACACACACACACGTACGTACGTTACATACATACGTACATACATACACGCACATACATACATACATACATACATACATACATACATACATACATACATACATACATACATACATACATACATACATACATACATACATACATACATGTCCGCTTGACCGCTTGACCGCTCTCTCAGCTATCAGGTTGTTATATAAGACTCGACATCGTGCTTATGTGCTTTTTTTTTCTAATGGCTTGACCGAAAACGGAGGCGACTTAAAGCGCGATTTCATTAATTTGTTTTCCCCCCTCTGAGATTTTCACTGTCTAGATTTTTTGTGATATGTGAATTTGCTTCGTCACATATACACCTTTATACAGAACACTCGCTGGGCGCCGCCATAACCACCGCTTGACTGTGCGAAGTATGCGTAACCCCCCCCCCCCCCCCCACCTCCGATAGAGAAAAAAAGAAGCACCGCCGAAGGTGTGACGTAGCAATTTTAACTAGCTGGTAGAAAGTCATTATCAAACAGCGCGCACAAACAGACGGCACGAACCGTTTTAAAGCCGTCCCAATATGGCGGTGCTCCATGGCAACGGCCTGTAAAAGCTTTGATTGATTTCTGGAGTTCTACGTCCCAAAACCACGATATGATCATGACAGACGCCGTAGTGGAGGTCTCCGAAAATTTCGACCAACTGGGGTTCTCTATAACGTGCACTGACGTCGCACAGTATACACGTGCCTCAACATTTCGCCTCCATCGAAATTCCGCCGCCACGGCCTATATAGAAGCTCTAACACCTCCTAAACATTATGCTTAAAAAATAAAATTTCCTATGGCAGGTGTTTCTCCGTCGTATACGAGGCCGGGCTTTTCGGCAATGTATATATATATATTTTAATTTGTTTTGTGACAATGAGGCCGATTGCCTCCGTGACTCACCACCACCTGCCCCCGTTTTAAACTTTCATCGGAAGCGAGCGCACGAGCCATTAGTGGCTTTTTTTATTTTATTTTTTTTATCTAGAAACATACCTTCCTTGGATTTCTGTATATAAAGCGTTCCCACCGAGAGGCGGTGGCGTAAAAAGGGATTCAAAAAAGGTGCAGTTTGTGGAAAGAACACGATATTACTCCCAAATCACCCCATCCACCGCGGTAGTCATATAGTGATTACGGCGCTTGACTTTTATTTATTTATCTGCGCTGTTTCTATAACTGTAAACCACTACTCAACCCTGTTCAGTTGCCATTTTTGTGTCCTTATCACCATGTAATTTTCTGACAGGAGGTCCCCTTTCAGCCTTGTGCTGCGGAACCTCCTTCTGTATTCTAACCCAATGCGTTTATATTTTCGCGACGAATAAAGATTTGATTTGATGTGTTTGTTTGTTTGTTTGTTTGTTTGCATACAATGGATCCCTATTTAGGGCTGTAGCAGGAACGGGATACTATATAATCCGATATATAATGGATGGGACGCTATATAATGCGTTATATAATGCGATATATAATGAATAGGACGCTATGTAATGCTGGAATGGGAGGCTATGTAATGCGTTATATAGTGCGTTATATAATGTGATGTATAAGGGATGGAACGTTATATAACGCGTTATATAAGGCTTCCGACCCGGAAGCCGCGGGTTCCATTTCCGGCTGTGGCAGCCGCTCTTCGTCGAGAGCGAATGTTAAAAAAAGAAAAGAAAAAGTACCTTGGTTGGTGGGAAAAGAGTGCATAGACCGGTAGTGATCTTGAAAGAGAAAAAGACTTCGAAAGCAGAAGAAAATGAAGAGGACAAAGAAAGGACAGCGGGGGCAGAAGGGTGGCAACCCGGCTTTTGTCTTTTCTTTGTCCTTCCTGTTTTCTTCTGCTGTCGAAGACTTAGTGGCACGTTTTCTTTCAGAGCTGTCCCAGCAAGCAGCTCTTATGGACTGACACTGCTTTCAAAGTGATCAAATCTCGTCCGCCCACTGAATAATAGAAGCAGGGAGGGACTGAATCGCGCCGGTCTTGACCACACCTGCATACGAAATTACGCTCTCGTTTGTGTCGTTTTATTATATATTATGCGAAAAGTAAAATAATTAAAAAGAGTGGGAGGGGGGGGGGGGAGAGGGTCGTCGCTCGTTGCCTGTGCATGCAGCTCTTTGATCGAATCGACAATAAGTTCTGTATATCCCGATTTTCAAGATTTCCAGGGACTCCGGAACCAGGGGGCAAGAAGGTCGCCCTTTTAATATTTTTCCAGAGGGGGCAAACCTGCCCTCCCCCGCACACACACACAAACACACTTTCCGACCGTTTACGCCGCGAACAAATCTTTGACAAGAATCTTCAAGTTGGTGGTTGTGTCGTCTGTACTTCCGAAATTTCCAACCATTCTTGAACTCTATACCAATGTAAAATAAGCGAGGATGCAGTCATGTAAAACTGAATATGGCTAAAATGATTAAAAACATTAATTGATGTCGTTAAAACTACTCATTAATATTATATAATAAGTAATTTAAATAAATTGGGATCGACAAATATCGAGAAAAATAATAAGCACAACATACAAAGGTGACAATACTTGCCCCCCTCCCCCTTCCCCCTCTCCAAAAACGTTCCGGAGTCCCTGCAAATTTAATTTGTGACTGAAATAGAGAAAATCTAGTCTCTGTAGTATCTGACATTAATTTTTTGTTTGAGTGTGTAATGAATCTCGTTAAATATTCCAACGTGATGTAAACTAATCTCAATTCTCTTCGTAACCATATATAACTTTGATATCTTGCCTCGCCACGGTGGTCTATAGTGGCTATATGACACTCGGCTGCTGACTCGAAGGTCGCGGGATCGAATCCCGGCTGCGGCTGCTGCATTTCGATGGAGGCGAAATGTTGAGGCCCGTGTGTACTGCGCGATGTCTGGTGCATGTTAAAGAAACCCAAGTGGTCATATCGTCATATTGGGGCATAAAACCCCAGAAATCAATCAATAACTGTTATGTTTGATTACACCATGACAGCTTCTGTGAAGAAAAAAGACACTTGGATCCTCTATCTCTTTAGGCAACGAGCCGCGTCTGATATATCCATGTTGGTGCCTTCCTGGTCGAACGCAGAGGTCGAACTCAGTCACCCGAACGTTTTCAAGCGGGAAGAGAGGAACGGAATGGCAGTGGAGATGATCTCTATAACAGTCCGAGTCGGTATCCGAACACCGGAGTGAGCGCAGCGCAAGCTCCGAACTTTTCGCAAATGCTTAATATATGCGCAAAGCATTGGCACGACGGAGGTGTGTACATCGGCAGCAGCGCTGGGAACGCGCCTGGAAAACTATATAGATTTATCATCGTCATCGTAATCATCATAATCATCATCATCAGCATGTCTAAGCCCACTGCAGGGCAAAGGCCTCTCCCATAGATCTCCAATTATCCCTGCGCTGTGCGAACTGGGCCCAATTTATACCCGTGAACTTCCTGATCTCATCTGCCCACCTAACTTTCTGCCGCCCCCTGCCACGCTTGCCTTCTCTAGGAATAGAGATATATACGTGTGGGCAATCGCCCGCCTTTTTGGTCGACAAACCAGTAATTGATGGGGTTTTTGCGGTGCGCTCCGTATAGCGAAGGGCTCCGGAGTAGTTTTAACGCACGGGTGTCTACTTCTTATCGCCCCCATCAAAATGAGGCCGCCGCGGCCGAGGTTCGATCCTACGACCTTGAACTTCGTAAGCCAACACACTCAGCAAACCATGGACACAAAGCATACGACATTTGTGCGAATGAAATTGCCTGTGGTCAATCGGTCAGCATATCTGTCGTAAGAAGCGAAGGCATTGATTCGTTGAAGTCCGCAGTCTCGTGTCATTAAAGGGCAACTCCGGCGATTTTTCATTGTCCACTGATCTCAATCAAATTTTCACTATGCGTTATCCTCGGTACTACAATAATTTATGCCAAGACAGGCGGTTGCAAGTCATTTAGTTTTCCTGAAGACGAACTGTCAGAATTTTTAGCGGATTCTCCTGCTGGCCACCCTGTGTGTGTGTGTGTGTGTGTTTTTTTTTACTTCATTACCTGCAACGCTGCCTACCAGAGCAGGCGGGCCGTCTAAATCAAAATGGCGATATTTCAACGCTCAAATCGTCGCTGTCGAGTTTAGAAGAGCTGGGTACATCGTCGGATGACGTCGCCAGTTTCATTTTTCTGGCACCTGCTCCATATTTCTGATGGCGGGGAGGCTGTGACGTCATCGCATACGCTGCACGAAGCGTCTACCTGTATCGGTTTTGGTTTGAACACATCGTTCATTCGGTAATTTAAAATTATCGGTGAGTTCCTGAGCAAATTGAATGACCCTGGCTGCTTCAGGGCTATTGCAAAACAGCGAATTCAGAATATTGTGGAAAAACCGCCGGAGTTGCCCTTTAAAGAAAAAAATTGTTCTTTCGTGATTGAAGTTCTCAATGAATGCATGCAAATTTTCGATGTCTTGTTATAAATATTGAATTTAGCGGTTTCTTGCGGGTCTTGGGGGGATTCTTGCCGTGGTTTCTGTCTGTCTGTCTGTCTGTCTGTCTGTCTGTCTGTCTCTTCTGTCTGTCTCTCTCTTAGCAGGCTCCACTGGCAACGAGCAGAACAATCTGGGCAATTCCATCCAGAAAGTGGTCATGTCTCCGTGGCTTTTAGACGGCGCCCCTTTTAGAAGCCGTGTAGATATAATTCAACGACCCTCCACGTATACGCGTGTATACGCGTCACTTAATACGACGGGCCGTGTAATGCGTGCAGCTGCCGCCGGCAGGTCGATACCATATATCGCCCCTATCGATCGCTACCTCTTGGATTCGGGAGTCGAAAATTTTCCTTCTTCCTGTTCGCGGGTCGGCTAATTGGGCCATATAGCGTATAGCCGCCAGCACGCGTGGCTAGACATGACCATTTATTTGTTCTGTCTTTCGCTCGCCTGTCCATCTGCGTGTGCGTCCTGGTTTTGGTTCGATTTGCACGGGTCTGCATTATTAATCCTATCTATAGTTGCCTTCTGTCCTGCGTGCCAAGTCTGGCCTGAAGTTGGGCTAATCTGTCTCAGTGATCCCAGCTCGGCTGAGTATGTGTGGTTTACATTGGCCTTGGTCCTAATTTTCTAGCATGTTAGATGTATACATTTTCTCGTCTTGTAGCACTATGCCCTCCGTAGTGTTGTGTATGGACCTATAGTGTCTCGATCTCACCGCGCTTCTTGTCTATCTCTGGCTCCATGGCCAACACTGTCCTGAACTCATTTGCCAAAGGGGACGCTGATAACATCCATTCATCCATGGCGGCGCCCCCAGGAGAACGGTGGCCCCGCCACGGTGGTCTAGTGGCTATGGTACTCGGCTGCTGATCCGAGGGTCGCGGGATCGAACCCCGGCTGCGGCGGCTGCATTTCGATGGAGGCGAAATGTTGAGGCCCGTGTGCTGTGCGATGTCAGTGCGCGAAGAACCCCGAGTGGTCGAAATTTTCCGGAGCCCTCCACTACGGCGTCTCTCATAATCAGATCTGGTTTTGGGACGTTAAACCCCACATAACAACAACAGGAGAACGGTGCGCATGTTGTGGACGCGTATGGTCTCGTACGTCTTTTAATTACTGACTTTTCCCGCAGCGTTTTTGTTCCTTCTTCCGTGGTTTATTTCCTCCCCGACGGCCGTCGTGCGCTACCGTCTATACAGCGAGGTGTCCGAATGGCGTTACGGGCGTTTTGAGAGGAAGAGACCTCGCGGGACAAGTTTGTCGGCTGTCCTGCGCTCGCGCGCGCGTCGTGTCACGGAAAACGGGGCCACGCCGCGTCGTTTCACCGGTCGCCAGCGCTTCCGCTCTGGTGTGCCTCGGGGTCTTATATCTCCCGAGTCCGAAAATTTATGCGTTGCCTCCGAGATGGCTCGCCGCGCTTTCCGAGCTTGCCGATCTCGGAGGTAGCGCTTTGGGCTCGGGTTCCAGTGTGTAGTAGAGGCTTGGAATTCATAATAAGTGCTTCCTGAAGGGCTAGTTGGTAAAACATCCTATAAAGGAAGGGGAAACCTTTGACACCACGAAAGCTGTTGTGTGTCTTGCTTTCGTCGTTTGACGTCACACAGTACACGATCCTTTAGCGTTCTAACCACCATCTAACCAACAACTCGAGGCGCGCCAGCGTCTTCAGAAGAAGGAAGACGCAGCAAAAGTTCCGCGGCATCATCACATCGCTGTCGCTGCCGCGTTCCTCTGGCGCTCTCGCGCGTCTGAGGAAGGCCGTTGACCCCGATATTCTACGCGCGCGCTTTCTCCAAGGCTTGCTCGCGCGCTCCGTGCGTTGTTGTTGTCGCACCGTTGTCTGCGTGACCGATCTTCTTCGGCGCCAAAACCTCCACCCCCTCCCCCCCTACGCATACACACAAACACGCGCGCGCATCATACATACAGACCAATGCACCTTCCGCCTTCTGTCCACCGAGGACGAACGACTTATCACAGTCCATGGTGTTTTGGGCGGTTGTACAATATGTCGCTGGTTCGGTTTCCGGCGCTCGGGTGTTGGCGCCAGGGGAGGATGTAGAGGGCGATCCGGATGTCCTTACCCCCCTGGCATCTCTTATAAAGTTCTGACAGAATTCTTCGCGTGCCGATCATGACGGCATGGAATTACCGCATCTACCGTGCTTGTATGGTAAGCACGGCCCTTGCGCCTTCTTGCGAAGGGACCTCCGTGGGGGAGTTTGTCGCCCGGTCGCGTTACGCTGTTACAGCTAGAACCACTTGCAGCCAGCCCGAACCTGCGCTTCGCGCAGGAAAGGAGCCGTGACCCCCCCCCTCCTTCTCCGCCCCTTCGTTCGCCACGGGTCTGAAAACCTGGTGAGGAAAAGAAACAACGGGACTTTTCTTCATTCCCTGGCTTCCTGCCCTGGTGTTGTCCTCCCGTCAGTGGAACGCACGCAGAAGAGCGAATGCCGGTCAGAACCTTTGTGGCGTTGTCTGAACTCTCGCATTGTCTCTCGCCACCAGGACGGCGCGTGAACTACAATGGCGGCGTGTCCGGCGTGTCTGGTCTCCTCCGCCATTGTTTCTCATTGAGATTTTCTTTTCCGTCTTTATATCTATGCATCTCTCTTCTCTCTCTCTCTCTAGTCGCTTATTCACGACCGTTACTTCCATCTTCCCATCTTGTGTGCTGTACTGTCTCTTCCGTTTTGTGTTGTGTTTGACACCTCCTCTTCTCACTTCCTCTCACAGCGGAAGGAACGATGTGGCTTTGATGGGGGGAAGAAGAGGGGGGTTGGTGATGTTCCGGGGCATGTGATGCGGAAGTGAAGAAGAGTCCTTTTTCTGTGCGTTGCCACGTCGCCTCGGCGTGTGGTTCAACGACGGCTGCGTGGGGACACCTCTTTGCTCTGCTTTGCCCGCCGTCCATCGCCGCGGACTGGCCGTCACCGCGACGCCAGAAAACGAAAACAAACGAACATATTACAAACGTAGCCGGCGTAGACAGGTTGAACAGTCGAAGCCGGGCTAACTGTGCTTGAAGACTAAGGTTACTGCGCAGAATAAATCTGTCGTTGTTGCGATCACTGTTTGTAGGTTGGTTTCTTTAATGTTCATTCCAGCATTGCGCTACGTATCTAGAACAAAAAGCAAGGGCTATTTGCCCACGTCCCCCTATAGACGAGTTCGGTTATCTTGCCATCTAATTACATAGCGCTGCCCATGCCCATTTCTTCAAGATTTCCTTTCTCCTTGAGGAACTGCATACACTTATCTGTTCCTAAGTTCTGTCTCGTCCTTCGTTCCATCACTAAATTCCTCATATGCGTCACTTCCACCGAGCTCCCGTTCTGTCAGAGCGCATGCGCGTGCACTGCGCGTGCGGTGAGTGAGAGGGAGGGGGTGAAGATGTATCGACTACGGCCCGAGTCGACACCCCCGCCCCGACCCGTCAGACGCAGAGAGCGATCGCGGGATTCGCGTAGGAAGGCCTAAGAAAAACCATTAGCCATCTCGCTCCTATAGAGGAAGAGAGACTGTATTCTTCGCTCGTGACTCGTGGGAGGGCAGGGCAGCCGAATCGATGACGGGGCACCAACGTAATGGACGATGGGCACGCCCCCTTTTTACTTCTTTCTTTGTTCCTTAAGACTTGTGCTACTTCCTCGTGCCCACCCCGATAGCTGTAGTAGCGCCACCTATGCGGTAGCTGAAGTTTTCGCGCCATAAACTGGTGTTCGCTAGGGTCGCGAATTCGACATTTGGTGCCCAACGTGGGGAGGGAGAAAGAGAGCTGGGGATGGGCAAAAAGGGGAAGGTCAAATGAAGCCTGGACCAAGGCTACCATCCCCCCCCCCCCCCCCCCGTCCTGCTGCGCTAAGATACACCTAAGAAAAAAAAATACTGCGTGGAGAGAGAAGAAACTTAATGAAGTAGTATAAAACGACGGGACAAAAGAACAGAAAAAAAACGGAAGGCGTAATGTCGACACTCCACTTATTGTTATTATCTATTTATTATTATTTTTACTATTATTATTATTATTATTATTATTATCTATTTAGATTGTCGTAAGATATGTCGGTGGGCTCAGAAAAATGGAGCGAGTACCACGACTAGAAGGCCAGCTGTGGACTGCAAAGGCTAGTAATGGTTCCGAATAGCGTCTTATCTTCGTCTCTCTCGTTGGCCGGAAGCAGTCTTGGGCAGTAACTAGTTACTAGTAACGCGTTACCGGTAACTAGTTACTTTTATCAGTAACTTATAACTGTAAATAGTTAGTTCTAATTTAAAGGAACTTGTAACTGTAACACTGTTACTTTTTACACGGTAACTGTAACTGTAAACATCGTTAGAGTTACTTCCTTTAAAAAAATATCCAGCAGCAACACTTCTTAAAAGCAGGGCTCGGCACTATCGCGGTACAAGACTATCGCGATGTTTCTCAAATATTTATGACTACCTGTATCTCTGTATCTAAATGAATTTGCAAAATGTATTTGTATCTGTCTAGTGGAATGCTTTTACAATGTATCGTTTGTATCGCGATGCTGTGCAGGACACGGACATATCTTGGTCTTTCTTTTTTTTAAATGCGGAGCATTTCTTAATCGCACGATGTCGCGCTTCGGCGTCGGCGGCGCCGTCAACACCCCCACTGCGCATGCTCGGCTCGTCTCGTGCCGGCCCACCAGGCGTTCAGCAAGCCGAGCATGCGCAGTGGGTGTGCGGACCTCACCCCCGTACTCCTCTCCCTCGAACGCGGGCGGTGGGTATATAAGCGGCGGGGCGCGCGTTCGGAATTTAATCCATCACTCGGGCAGCGCGACGTTTCTGCGAAACGGCAGCGCCGAGCTGCGGGTTCCGAACTTCGTGCACGAGACAAGGTCAATCTACATGGGTCGCGAAAGTTGGAACGAAAAGTGATCCGAAACCTATTGCCACAGACATCAACACCTTGTGACGATTGAAGCGCGACTAGGTGAGGAGGGGACAAATAACGAGAACGAAAAATTCAATTAAACGTTTGTTTCCAAAATCTTTAATACATACTGTCACAAAATAAATTATTAGATTACTTTATAAAATTTTAGGTTTTCGATATATTGTTGACTGTGAAATATTTTGGTTTATTTCGAGAAACAGCGGGCGCATGCAGGCAGTCTGGTAATGTGGGCTTGTGTTTGTCTTGCGCCCAACTCTGTGTGCCTCGCCAACGGTTTTGCGCATTTTCGGGTGAAAGTGGCGTCGCTAGTTCTTGCATAGTATGTTTGCGAGTGTCATTCGTACACAATTTCCTCGTGTAAGCGTTGTTTTCCGGTGGTGATCCTTGGCAGAAGGTAATCTAACCCGTCGCAGCCGTTGGGAACCGTTTCAGTGACTGTTTTTTGCCAGCGCACAGACAGCATGCTGTCGCCCTTAGCGACGATAAGTCAGCCAAGCTACGCGAAGAAACGCGGCTCTGTGTGCGTCTGCAAGAGCAACCCTTTCACGCCGGGCGTCTCACTCCATCGGTTTCCCCTCGATTCTGAAAGGTGAGTTTTCGAACTATTTCTGGTGAGCCATCGTAAAGACAACACATGAGTTCCGAAACCGACACGATAGCTTTCATGTAAAATGGCGGTGCATCCTGTCCTCGCTACTATTGTTACAATGAGTGCAGCGTTTCGTGTGTTTGACGAGGGCCTAATTAAACGGGGAGGCGCGACGGGCGCAATTAAGAGTGCTTATCACGTGTCCCCTCATGCCCGGCCATGGTCAGAGTCAAACACGCGAAGCGCTTCCAAGCTAGACTACGCCGATTGTGCCTGAATGTTTCGTCAAGTTTTTCGTGTAGGAAAGCTGCCGTGTAGGTTTCGAAAAAGAGATATAGATGCTGGGTTCAGCTTTAGATTAAATTGTATACTGTGCACGTCATGTTTCGTCTGTCTGCAAAGCCATTCCACGCCAGCAACTGGCGCTGCGTTGATAACATTTGTTCTTATCTTCTGTATGCTTTTTTACTGTGCAGGATTACATGTGGACCTTCTACTTCGTCTGCGTGTCGTCCCTTGTGTGCGATGCTGTGAAAGTGAATGCATCTGTAAGTGTCCTTTTAGTTATGTTGTTAGAGTCGAGCACTGTGGCTGAGGTGTGATACCATGCTTGTTTGACTGTTAAGTCGTGCAACGCATGATAACCTGCAGATGACTCATTTATTCTCCGTTGCTCTGCCCTGGGTGTCGTGGTAGGGTTCAATTCACCCACACGCTTTAAACAATGTAGTTATTTAGAGCAGCATGAACTGACACACTTGTAGTTTCACTTTCACTGTAGCATGCGTAGGGGCAAATTATATGGTCAAGAAAATATCTAAGTGGTTTTGTCTTCTGTGTGCATAGCTTGGTTCCGGATCCTTGTTATTACCACATAATCGGCATTCATTTAGCTGCCTCTATGATTTTATCTTTCATGTGCAGAGGCAACTCCTCAAGAAGCTCCAAGATGTGAATCTGCCGCATCCACTTCCAGTCAAGACGTGCAGAACCCCGGCGACAATGGTGGCAACAGCGCAGCAGAAATTGAAATTCGCTTTACAGCAAGTGTGTGGTACTTTTGCTGTGTTAATTGGGAATAGTAAATTTCCAACGGTATCATTTCTCATTCTATATGCAGGCACACCTTCACAGCCGTCACCAGCTGCCCTCCATTGTGCATGGAACTTCTATTGTCATGAGGAGCAGTCTTTTGGTGAAGAACTGCTTTTGAAGCAAGGTTACTTTCTACCCTAAAACATTTTAACAGGCTTGTCACACAAGAAAGGGAAGCGATGATTTTGCACCCTCTTCAAATTAAATGTACAGAGACAAGTTTACCAGTTCCTTTGGATGAGACATGCCCATCTTCACCAGAGGCGATTATTCCGGAGGAGCATGGTCATTGCTACGAGTAGCATTAGTGATTTTATCCTGATCTGTACCTGTATGCTTATACTTCTAGAAAGCCTGCTTTATTGATTAGCGTTAGAGTTTAAAAAAATCATAAAAATAGTGTATCTTTAGTTTGAAATTTTGTTTAAGATGTTAAAGCTTTTTTCAAGGCTGAGGAAAATGGCACAGCCAAGGACAATGAAGTGTGAGGGCATAAAGGCTTATGCGTACTATCTATCACGTATACGTAATTTTTCCTGTGTTTAAAACTATTTCTCCTTGTATACAGAATTGAGGTGCTGCATTGTCATTTAAATATTCTGCTGGAAAAAAATACGCCGGATGTGCAATTATTTCAGCGTCTGCTTTGATTTATCTTTCTGAGAGCATCTCCGGCGTACAGAAGCAAATAGTCGTGAAAGCAATATGCGGAGATGAGTAGAGTAGTGGCCTAACTGATGCTGCACAATTAGAGGTGCGTAGCATTTGTACTGCGTTTGGTGTAAGGTATCTATTTTCTTCCCCAAGATTACACTTTTCCCATTACTAAGTAATAAAGAAATTGTTTTAGAAGTGTCTTAGCATGCTTTTCAAAGCATTTACGTTTTATAAGAACAAACAAGCCACTGTTAGTTAGCGCGGCTGCTGTCATTGTTCGGATCACGCGACGCAATAATTTATATGCCCTCATGATGGCTGAATGATTCTGATGAAAATGCGGCGTTACAGATAGAAGGGATAACACAGCACCCATTGCCCAATATTTTTCCATGCGTTAGAAGTTTGTCAACGTTCAGCAATTTTGATCTAACTCGCTCAACATTTCATACTATTGCCGAATTACATTTCCTGATTTCTGGAAATTTTATTCGATGGGGGGGGGGGGGGGGAGTTATTGTAGGCTTTTGAAGTTATCATTGAGTTTCCCTAACACATCATTGGGCTGATATTTTCTAACTAGGTTAGACACGAAAGAGTAACATTCTAAGTTAAGATAAGTAGCTGATCCTAGTATTTTCTGATCAGAAATTTCTACTATTGATTGCTTATGTTTTTTTTCTCAGCAGGACACACATGCTTCGGAGCCACACAGCCCCGTTGGAGCATCCAGCACTAGCATGGCAGGCATGTAGTGTTCGTTTGCGAGACTGTCGCTAAGGCACCTGTCTGGGCAGCACGGGCCTTTCACATCAATGTATGTGTCGATTCATGTTGCCAGTATTGAGCTGCTCAATGATGTAGTGTAGGAAGGTGAAAAGTTGCACCTGACGGTGAAGTTCGTTTTTATGTTTGGTTAGAGCTAAAACTAAGTTCTAAGTAGCTACCAGGGAAATAACTGATCCCAAATTATATAGCAAGTTCCTCCGTGACAATAATATTTATGTGGGAGAGCAACTAAGATTGCACAGTAAATGTTCCCCGAACAAAATCATCAAATTTCTGCTAGAATATACCTTGATGTGTAGCAGGTAAAGTTGAAATTATAATTCTATATTTCAGGATGGATCACTGGTGTACTTGATTTTATGGTAGCGTTATTTCGGTCGTGTAACACCAATATTTTTACGAGTGGTTAAGACAAACGAAATAACACAGCAGCCTGTTAACTGCGCCTACAGAAAGTTCTTTGTCTTTCCTTTATGGAGCTATCACCTGTTTTACTTTTATTGATACCTGACTTAAGTCAGTTTTTTAATACAAATTGGGCCTGAATTTTCGTTTTGGTCACAGTACTATGAAAAATGGCCATAGGCAAAGCAGCATCAACATTATGGTTAGCGTTGATAAGCTTTACTTGGGTATACCAAAATTATCTTCTATTTGACTGATTTTCTATAGGGCGGTTCAAAGAGCATAGAATGTGATTTTAGGCCTTCTGTGTTTTCTTATTGTGCTTGTGAAGTATCTGTTTCCCCTTGAGTGTATCTTGCTTACATGTTGTTCCTTTTTCGCTGTCTCGTAAACCTCGACAGTTTCCCTAACGGAGTCCATTTTTCCTTAGCGCCACCCAGTGTTTCCATTACTGAAGATAAAAGAAAGACGGACCGGCTGCGAGCAAAGCTTTGGAAGCTTCAACAACAGGCACAGAGGACCAGGAAGCGACTCCAACGACAATGCAGCATGCTGTCCACTTCTGATATAGTTGAGGCAATCTGCAGCTGTAGGTCGTGAAACATTTAGCAGCCAATTTATAAATTAGTTCTTAAGTTGTGCACTTCTATGTTTCTGTGGTGTTTTTTTTTCTATGCGTTATATATTTTGGTGTAATAACCAATACAACTGCAATATTTTGCCAATAAAATACAGCTTGTATTTCAAATCTGTCTTTGTTGTCTTCCTAGTTTGTTGCAGGCTGGCATTATGTAGCCGTCATAGCAGCAATGAAAGAAAAAGAAAGGAAAAGAACGCGCAGCTATAAAAATAAGTGAAAAGCGACGCCCGCACAAAATATTTCGTAATGTCGCGCCATGTAGCATTAAACGTGACGTCGTTTCCGCTTCCGGTTGTGACGTCATTTTTTAGTTGTCCCCCCCATACGTAGATGGCGACAGTTGCAACGACTAGCCACCTTCTTGACACATGGGCTTCTACGGAAGTTGCGCTACCAGTTTACATATACCTTGCACGAGATGCAGCGGCGAAACGTGAGCAGCGAGCTTTAAGACCCCAGATACGTGAGCGAGAAGCGGCGTGCAAACGTCGTCAACGAGACGCGGCTCCGGACGCTGCTCATGGACGCAAGCGCCCACCTTGGTGCCGTCCAATACAACGACGGCACCAAGCAATAAAGACACACTTTAACTTTACACTACTTGCCTTCGCTTTTCCTTCATTCAATAAATAAGAATAATAAATACGAAATAATAATTAAGCATTCCCAAACCATACCCAATTACGCAACATTCACGCGATTCACGCATTTATTCGAGGATTTACTCGAACATTGACGCACTTACTCGAGTTCCCCCCGTAGGAAGATGCGGGCGGCATTTTTTTTTAGGTGTCCTGACGTGTTTCCAGATCGGAAAAGACTTTTTTTTTTCTACTGAGGCAAGCAAAGCACCGCCTACCGGCGACAAAAAAGATCGGGGAAGGGTTCTTCACCCACCCCCATGCACAGAAACGTGCGCGACACCGCATAATGGTCGGCCTAAGTGACGAAAGTCACTGTTGTTCAAAGGCCGGTGCGGCATCCTTAACTTCTTTGCGTGGCTAGCCATTTTTTTCATGACCACCCGCGCGGAAACCACCTAGAAACACGCGCTTTTCAGTGTTCAGTTCTCAAAGCGGTGGTACTTCCAAAAAGCACTTCCCAAAAATGCCGGCAGCAATGGCTTGGAGGAACCTATCCTCTTTGTCGCGTCTCAGGTTGAGCTCCCACTTCATTTACGAGCGTGCAGCAGTACTTCGTGGCATCAGGCTGTCCTAACCTACAAAATGCGCAGCATTTCTCAGCAAACTTCGGCGACTTTGAGCATATCTATCGATCTAGCCGCCTACAAATTTGTGCTCTCCTGGCCGTTTCGTTAATGTTATGTATACGAAAATTGGTATGCGACAACATGACTGCATGACGAACATAAATGACAGGTCATAACATGAAAATCGTGATGTGCATGTCATGAGCGGTATGATTTGCGTGCCACGGTCTTGGTGCTCTCCTGGCCTTTTCATTATTGGGATGTATGCTATAAGATGGCTGATCCGAAGGTCGCGGGATCGATTCCCGGCCGCGGCGGCTGCATTTCGATGGAGGCGAAATGTTGAGGCCCGTGTGCTGTGCGATGACAGTGCACGTTAATGAACGCCAGGTGGTCGAAATTTCCGGAGACCTCCACTACGGCGTCTCTCATAATCAGAGCTGGTTTTGGTACCGTTAAACCCTATAAACCAGGCAATGCTAAAATTGGTATGGCACAAGATGACTGCATGACGAACATAAATGACGTGTCATAACACAAAAATCATGACACGCATGTCATAAGCGGCATGATTGACGTGCCACGGTCTTGGTGCTCTTGCAGCCGTTTCGTTAACTTGATAAATACCAAGATTGGTAGGCGAGACAAAAATGTATGAAGACCATGGGCGACACGATCTCAAACATGAAAATCGTGACATGCATGTCATGACCGGCATGACTTACATACCACGCGTTTCGTTAATGAGTGTATACGAAAATTGCTATAGCATAACACGGCTGCATGACGAACGTAAATGACGGGTTATAACATTAGAATCATGACATGAGTGTCATGAGCGGCGTGGTTTGCATGCCACAGTCTTGGTTCTCTTGTGGCGGTTTCGTTAACTTCATATGTACCCAAAATCGGTATAACGTGACTTCAATGCAGATCTATTTTACGTTCCTGATGCATGCGCATTTCCTTGATTCCCACTGCGCGTGGGACATGCCGTTTATTTTTCTACATAAATTCCCGGCAATCAATAGAAATGTTGTTGCGGAAAATGAGGAGTACGCAACGATTGCTAGTGTTGGGCTTTTGAGTGAGCACATTCAATTCCTTTTATCGGGCGCCATTGACACGAGCAACTTCAATCAACCGCACGCGTTAATAAGTTTCCGTTGAAAGAACTACATAATTTCGTTTGCGGGGTAATAATGTTGTACAGTAAGGGAAAAGTAACGACGTTACTTTTCAACAATAACTGTAACTGTAACAAGTTACTTTTGGAAGCTGAGTAACTGTAACTGTAACATAGTTACTTTTCTGGCTTAGGTAACTCTAACTGTAACACTGTTACTTTTTACTGGTAACGTGCCCATGACTGGCCGGAAGTGCCGGAGTCTTTCAATACACTTTAGTTGACAGACTTCAGTTGACTTCAAGAGAACACGGTTATGCCATGTAACGTTTCACTTCACTTTATTACATTAAATTAAAGACCTCGATCACGGGATATTACATATGGTGTGGGCTAGCAGGTTACCTATTAGTTTACTTCGTGTATACTTTGTGTATACTTTGTGCATACTTTGCGTATACTTTGTGTATACTTCGTGTTTACTTTGTATATAATACACGCTAAATGCTCACTATTTGTGAATAACTTCGCAGAAAATTATATGTCGTGCATATTTCACGTAAGTTCCCGTATGCGTGTTTCTAACGGCACATGATTGAATATACTTGACCAGTACGTGCAGCTGCTTTTGGTGTGTATGATGTTCCTATACTCCTGTTGTACTGTACTGATATATACGCCACTATATAGGAGTATTGCAACTGCATGCAGTTACGCCATGCATTCCCGAGTCCGAAGCCGGTCTAAACCACGTGAGCCGTGACGTATATGCTTGAGCAACGGCTCGACTGGGATGCAGACGAAGCCGGTTGAACGGCGCAGCAGCGGACGACATTACGAAAGTGACAACGAAACATCCCGACGTAGGCGAGGCGCGCGTTCCATGTATACCTACCGTATTACGTAGCACCACTCCGTCACCATGGAGTCGCCGGGCTAAATTTATAAAGCGTAGTTCCGGGAGGGTGCGGCGTCTCGCGGCCGTTCAAGGTCGCAGCTCGTTTGTGCAACTTCGTTTTAGCATCTTCCTCCTCTCCGGTTTCCAAACTACTTCCTGGAAAAATGGTGTTGGGTTGCGTTCACTCTGTTTGAAGATGTCCCATAGGTAGTGCACGTCTTATTCACCCGACGTGATGGCAATTACACCCTAAAAGGTATATTAGGGGAGTATTTCTGCATTCTAAAGCAGTTTTTTAAAAGCAGTTTGCGCCTTCGGGGAGTCTTTTTTTTTATTGTTTGGTCTAACAACAAGAGTCCTGTGGCACGTTTCTTGAATATCAGGCCAGCAGTGGTAACCGTGATATAGATTATTATTGTTGTGACAAATGTGTCTCAAAAACACCTTTATAAAGTTGCTCTCGCTAATCCCATTGTGGTGTTCTGCGGTTGCACCACAATATAAACTGCTGCCCACACACGAAAAAAAAAAAAAAAGACCTGTACGTATTTCTGTCACACCACGATAATTATATCGTCTGATTTGCTTGCGCATATGTGATATTTCAAATCGTACGCGATTTTCAAAATTTCCATAAACTGGGCGTGCGATCGATTGTGACTGGCTACAACTTGTCCGTAAGGAACTGCTGCCCCCGAGGTAGTCTACTTTGTTTTTAATTACCCCTTTTAAAGCAAGCGGAACTTAAGCAAGTAAGTTAAGTTCCGCCTCAACGACGTAGAGATCGTCTGCGAAGGCGACAGGTTTCTGACTGTCACAGCATTGTTATAAAACTTTTGTATTGAGCTAAAGGAAAACTCTTCCCCCCCCCCCCCTCTTTCGTGTAAATGCGAACAATAGGACTTAAATGGATGATTCGATCCCCTCCTCTTCCACCCGCTCCCTCTAGACTATGCCCTTGCAGCTTTAGTAATTCATTTACTGACTATACCATCCATCGTAACTATTAGCAGGAGACAGTGGTTTCTCGGCTGTTCTCTGCACTCTACGACTGAGTGCTATTCGCATGCAGACGCGTCGGTGCTTTATTACGGAGTGTCCGTCGGCGTAGGTGCGAATGAGCCCGTTGTTCGCACCTTCACTCGCAGTATGCATCCCGCCGTCGGGAAACTGTGGTCCTTCTTGGCCGCGCAGCACATGCTCCCGCCCACGCCTGACAGTTAACCCGGTTCAAGACGCGCGCTTTCTCCTGTGCAGCGCGCGCGGAAACCACCAATTACCGGCGTGGCGGCGTGCTCCCGCCGCTCCTCCGAAGCACTGGCCGTGTGGTGTAAAGTAGGCTTAGGAAAGGTCGCGCCGAGATATATATATATGTATATAATATGCGAGCGACCTCCGCGCTAATCGCTGCACTCAGCGCGGCCTTGCTGGAGGCTATAAGTACTGTATATAAGCATATACAGAAACTCTACCAGGGGCATCTTGAACGAACACAGAACGAAATGATCGAGAGTAAGGGGGAGTAACTGGAGTACGAGGAACTGAGGGAGGGAATAACGAAAGAGGTACACAGACAGAGAGAAAGGAAGAAAAAAGAAGAGAGAGAGATAGAGAAGGCTTATATAATGGAAGAAGAGTTAAGTTTGCAAATCTTTTGATCAAAAAAAAAAAAAAATCGCTTCTTTACTAAGCCCCCATAGCTCCTCTGTTTACGATAGCAAAGCCCCCCCCCCCCCCCCTTCCCTTCCTTTTTTTTTTTTTCTCGGTTTCCAATGAGAGATTCAGAGAAAACCATTTAGGACCCTCGTTGAGAGAGCTCTTTCTGCGTTTTCCTTTGACGAGTGTTCTGCTGATGATTTCCTGATGACTTCGTTCTCGACGACCGCGCAGCAAATCGTGCCACGTGCTCGGCGCGCGCCGATTTTTCTTTTCCGCCTTGTATATATGGACCGGCTATATATGTCTGTGCGTATACGTATACACCGATGTACCTGGTAATAGCTTTCCTGTCTTATGTGTTTTTTGAGAGGGCTAATCAGGAATCCGCCTTGTTGATTATACCGCCGCTAATCGTTCAGCCATCATTTTGTATAACGTAACGTCGTTAGTCTTCGTTGGTTTGCTGCTTCGTAGAAGGAGCAGCTGTTGTACTGTTACTTGCAAAACAAAATATCGCGTTAATTTCCTCTTGGCGTTCATTTACTATGAGTGACACGTCATTTTTTTTTTTTTCTTTACCCAGTGGGCTGATGTCAGGTGTTGTAAGAGGTGGGCCATATATACCGGGGGCGTAGCCAGACATATTTGATTTCGAAGGGGAACAGCTTATGCGTGGAAATTTTAATTTATGACCTGCTTTCTCAGATTATCACGTTTGTATTGTTTCACTTTTGTCTGCAGTTGCCGCCGCCGAATCATATCGCGCTGTTATCATTCATCGCTCGTGATAGCGCATGATGATATCATGACGATAACGCCATGACGTATTTATGACGCTCGATCGGCCGTGGAGTGCTGATAGTTCAGCTCGTTGAATCGGGGTCCCAGATGTCTGCTCTTTCTTTCTTTCTTTCTTTCTTTCTTTCTTTCTTTCTTTCTTTCTGTGGTATCTAAGGGAGCCACAGGATAGCGTGGTAAATTTCGATAATTTATTAGGTTGTCGTGGCCAGAATACGAAAGCATCTTGATTGCGGAGGAACAACTTTTATTGTATTTTATTATTTTTTTTTTAAAAGGAAACTCTACATATATAGAAGCCGTTGACGGCGTCAGATATGATGTATGGAAGAAGTTCGGGCTTTTAGGATGGCTTGGGGAGCGACACTTTGGTTTGGGACTAGTCGATGATGGCTAGCTGCTTTTCATTAACCGGATCACAACTGTTACTATTTATAATGAACTTCCCGGGGGTGCTATTCTTGACACTGTTAAATTCAGCCATCTTGTCAGCTCCTGTTGGCCCAGAGGGCTGCTACGGCCTCTCCGATTGGCTTTCTTAAAATGCCGCCATTACGTAATCTGACAATATGGCGTGACCTTACGGCGTCCAGAGCCCCGCCACGGTGGTCTAGTGGCTATGGTACTCGGCTGCTGATCCGAGGGTCGCGGGATCGAATCCCGGCCGCGGCGGCTGCATTTCGATGGAGGCGAAATGTTGAGGCCTGTGTACTGTGCGTTGTCAGTGCACGTTAAAGAATCCCAGGTGGTCGAAATTTCCGGAGCCCTCCACTACGGCGTCTCTCATAATCAAGGCTGGTTTTGGGACGTAAAACCGCACAAATCAATCGCTGTAAGAATATCAGCACCTCCCTGTTCGTGGAAATTTGTCGAGTCCTCCGCGGTGACGTCACTGGGCAGTTTCCGAGCGTTAAACTCAATTTGACGCCGTTTCTTGTGGTTGAATGCCTTCGTTAGTTGTTACGCACGGTTCGTAACTATGAAGACCGGAACGCCGTGGTCGCGGTCTTCGCCACCATTCGACCGTGACTTTTCACTCTTGCTGGTGGACGCCGCGTCTTCTGCACGCATCGTCGCGCACGCACCTCTCTCAAAACGAGCTTGCGCGGTAGTCGACCGTCGTCTCATATCGCGGTCGCATGCCATAACATTTGTTGCGAACAATAGAGACGCCGATAAGGTGGCTGATTCGTGCCCATTCCGATGCCGAGGCTCGCTTCAAGAAAGATAAGCGCCGTGTCGGGTAGTTGGCGCAAGCGGTCGTCTGACGGCAGCCGTATCACACCGAAGAGCTATGCGTGAAATAGGTCGTTTCTCGAGTATCCGGCATCCTTGGTGCATTATTAGTCACCATATGGGTCGACTTGAAGGTGCTTGTACCTACTTGAAGGATCGTGACGTCACTCTGGCCTTTGTGTGACGTCATGGAAGTGATGTGTGTGTGTGTGTGTGTGTGTGTGTGTGTGTGTGTGTGTGTGTGTGTAGGCGGGTGGATGGGAAAGGTGGAGACAGGACACACATATTACATCATGCATCAACGGCATCCCTTCATGCATCACATCCATCAGGTCACATAAAGGGCAGTGTGATGTCACCATCCTCGAAGAAATTATGTGCAGTGTTAAAATAAATCGCAGACAACACGTATCTCTTGGTGACAACGAAATATTTTAGGGGACAAGATTGTCATTAAGGAGAGGAAACTTCTTAGAGTAAAGTGCTAAGCGCCATGTTATATTTCGCTCTCTGACTTCAACTCTGCGGTTAGAATCCAGTGAGTTATTTGGACACCTGATGCCAGGACATCGACATCCTTGGGATGTGGTGTCCCTCACACGATTGTCTGATGGCACTTTCGACATCCCTTATTTTTGTGTGAAGAAAGCCACAGAGATTTATTCTGGGCATTTGCATTGGAGCAATGCGTTCGGACTCTTTGGTGCAATCTCTTACAATTAACATTACATTTATACCGGGCACTGTGACATGTGCAGCATCCGTGTGGCGAGATGAGATACGTCATGTGTACACGCCAGGGCATTAAAGGGCAACTCCGGCAAATTTTCGTTGTCCACTGATTTTAATGAAATTGTCAAATATGTATTCTCCTCTGTAAATATATGCAAAACCGAGCAGTTGCATGTCATTTAGCTTTCCTGGAGATGAATTTTTAATATTTTAAGCGGGTTCCCCTGGAGGCCACCCTGTGTTTTTGACGTCATCACCTCCAATTCTGCCTCTCGGAGCCTGCAGGCCTTAATATACAAAACAGCGATATCTCAACACTCAAATAGACGCTGTAAAGTTCAGGAAAGCTGGCATAACTCAATACGTCATCAGATGACCTCACCACTGTAATTTTTTCGGGCACCAGCTCAATATTTCTGATGGCGGGGAGGCTGTGACATCACCGCATGCGCTGCACAAAGCATCTACCCATTTCGGCTTCGGTTTGAACACTCCTTTCAGTCGGTTATTTAAAATTATTTGCACATTTCTGAGCAAATTGAACCACCCTGGCTGCTACAGGAGTATCAGTACCATTGGAAAGTTATCTATATCAGAACATGGATGAAAAAACCGCTGGAGTTGCCCTTTAAAGTGTGGTTCTTTTTTTTTTCCTTTTCTTGCTCTCAGGCATCCATGAGTGGTGGAATGAGCCAAAAGATGGTTTAGAGATGAATAATGTTGTAAAAGGGGAAAAGTGAAGTACACACTGTGAGCTGCAGATGCAGTGATTGAACTGTTTTGAGAATATCAGAAAACTGGTTTACTTCGCAAGGCAACTAGAAGAAGCTAACTGGGAGTTTAACTATATATATTTTGGCCACCAAAAAGGGCAGATTCAAAATTCTTGGTGCTTCCATCATATATTTGTTCTTGAAGCAGTGCATTAATGGGACAGGATTTGGACGTCCCATGGACAAATTATTCTTGCTGTCAAGGTGCAACTGGTGGCGACGGGCAGTGTTTTTGCGATGCCAAGAGTTTCTTACGTCCCTGTTACATGGGCGTCACAGAGCACAAAAGAGATCTTGTTACAATATCGACAATGAAAGAATGTTGCCTCTTTTCATCCGTACGTGTCTTATCCTGGAGGTCCGCTTGACCCCGACTCTGATATCGCGCGACACTATCTGCAAAATATCTCCGTACCCGTGGCCTGGACAACCCGCGACACGAGTGAGCTGTAGCGTTCGGCAGTTGATGCACTTGTGCGAGTGATACCCAGTACTACGTGTGTTACATTCGCGTCGTATCGTCACCGTCAACTGACGTCCTCGGCGTGTGTTGTGTGTTTCAGGTGGTGCGGGTGCTGCGATGAGGTAACGGCACGCGGCCCAGAGAGGGAGCGACCAGGGAAGCGGCAGCTGTCAGCATGTCGCAGCGAGCGGACGCCATGGAGTTTGAGAAGGGCCGCATCCGGGCCCTTCAGGAGGAGCGCTTGCACATCCAGAAGAAGACCTTCACCAAATGGATGAACTCCTTTCTGCAGAAGGTCAGTTCATGTCCCCTTATCCTTGTAGAGATTTCTTAAGAAAAGAAGGAGGCATTGCAAAGACAGGTAGGTTAAAAAAAATGAAAGGAAATAGTCCAGCAGAATTTTCATACTGCATGAGATGCCTAGCTTCAAATACACTCCAGCCTTGATACAGTTGGATCCCTTTTATAAGGAAAACTGATGTAGGAGGCGTCATTTACTTCTCAAAATGTGAGAGGCCAAGCTTGACTCAGAGGACCTCGACAAACATTGTCACCAGGGCCAAGGAGGCAGCGAATGCCAGAGGGTTCCTGGAATGAGGAGACATCCTACCTAGGGTAGAAGTGGGACTAGGCCCGCGATACCGTTTAGAAAATAAACGTTTATTCATCATCATCATCACATGGTTGGCTGCCTTATTTCTCCCACTAGTTGGACCTCTTTTGTAATGGACATAATCATGGAGGCAACTGGCTATAAAGGACAAAATGTCCTTAAATTTTGTCAGTGGTCTTGGTTGTAACGGACATTTTAGCTCTAGGTTTAACTAGATTTTAACCATTTTAACTGTAGCTAACTGCAGTTAATGTGTTGTGGAGACAAAGGAGAATGATAACCAAGTAATGTGACAAGGTTGTGGCGCAGAAAACATGGATTCTGTTATGAGGGATTCAGTCCACCAAGCAAATCACCTAACATTAGGCCGATTGGTATATAATGAGCCCTGTGAAACAGGCTGTAGCCTTCTTTTATGGTCAGTTTAGTTGTTTCCCATATCGAAATAAAGTTTGATCAGAAAATGAAAACATGGGACCTTGCTTAGAAGAGACCCCTGGTATTAAGGGGAGAAACTGCTCCCTGGTGTGTGTCTTACAAAGGTGTTGAACTGTATAATGAATCAAGATACAGTGAAATAATGAAAGAAATTGTTGCCATTAATGAAGCATTAGGAATATATACTTATAATGGATTGTCAGATATAATGAAGCTGTTTTCATGTTGTGTGCTGTTATATTGAAGTTTGACTGTACTGTAGCTGTAGAGGAGTGCTTGTGCAATATTTTACATTGGAAATAGGAGGAGTGCCTTAAAAGTATTGCAGAAATAGCAGGTTTTGGTATCGAAACATGAAAAAGAAAAAATGCTGCCATTTACTATATGCTGGTAGCGACGCATGACAAGGGCGTGACCTTCGAGGTACGCAGGTGCTGGAACATCTTAGAGGCAGTGCCTGCTTACCTCGAAGGTCACGCCCTTGACACTGTTAACATGGGACCTATGTTATAGTGTCGTACACCAAGCTTACATATCCTGTGCTTACATGCTCTTTGAGGGCCGCTAATAAGAAAACAATATCATTACCATACCAGCCCTGCAAGCATTTCCAAGGTTGGTTCAGCAACGCCTGCTGCTACTCATTCACAGTGAACTTAGCCACAGTTAAGTTCCTTTGCAGTTAACTTTTAATAGACTGCTGAGGAGTTGGCTTATGATATTAGTGCGAGCTCCGCCCACCAAAAAACACCGCACCTGCCATCTGGACCTCTGCACTCAAAATCTCATTGTCCTTAGTAAAATCTATTGGGCACCTTTTGATTATCTGTTTGTAGTGGTGTGGTACTGCTCGGGTACACTAAGTACACTCATTGAACTTCTGTCAGGCAATTGTGTGGCCACATTTTGCAGACATCCTTCATGCGTAGTTGGGACATTATGGCAACATGCTGGCAGCTACATTGCACAGGCATGTCTGTGTATAAGGGAGAAAAAGACACTGTCTTGTTTCTAACATCGTGCATTTATACAGGTAGCATTTATAAACCTGCATTGACTGGCACTGCCCGCTGTCGCAGTTTCAATTGTTTGAATTCCTTTACTACTCAGTTATTCTTTGTACATTGTGTTCATGTGTGTGGCCTTTACTTTTAAAGTACAGCATGTTAGCTTCATCACAGAACAGTTTCATAGTGAAGTTTTCTGCCAAAATAAATAACCTTATATGTTCATCATCATCATCATCAGCCTGTTTAGGTCCACTGCAGGACGAAGGCCTCTCCCAACGATTTCCAATCCACCCTATCCTGAGCGAGTTGGTTCCACTTTATGCCTGCAAACTTTTTAATTTCATCGCTCCATCTAATCTTTTGCCTGCCTCTGTTACGTTTTCCCTCTCTTGGTATCCATTCCGTTGCTCTTACTGTCCATCTGTTATCTTTCCTCCTCATGACATGTCCTGCCCAGGTCCACTTCTTTCTTTTAATTGATATAATAATATATGTTATGTGACTGTTTCATGTCCCAGTTACTTTTTTCCTAATCTTAATTGTGAAAATGGTGTTTAATTCAGGCGCACCCCAAGATTACTTCTAAAACCTCACTTTACTTCACATAGAACACTTCATGTTGCTGTAGCATGTATTGGTAATAGTATCTTAGGACTTTCTTTTGTTTGGTTATGGCAGGTACAGTAATCCTGTAGCCATGACAATTCACTTAACTAGATGTTAATATTGGAATCTAACTTGTTGGCCATTCGTGCATGAGGGATGGTACATGCTGGCACTATTGCTGGTGCTTTCTTATGTTCCATAATGTGCTCCGCCACTCCCGTGGAGCATGCAGTCCGAATGGAGCAGTCGAAAACATTAGAAGTTTTGACATATTCACGGCACAGGCTTTTGCCAAGCAACAGCACCTGAAACAAAACCGATCACATTAAAAAAGGAAAATGGATGAGCACGTTGGTGTTTTAAATTATTTCCATGTGCCATTACCTATACGCAGTACTAGACGTTGACCAGATGGTACAGTTAAGTTCTTGCATACCATTTTGAATTTTGAAGCAGCTGATAAGAAGGATATGTTTCCGATCAGTTAGCTCAGGCATTATTCTCCTACCCTCCCAATTTGCATTGTACCTCGCATTATGACTGCTGCAGCCTTGCCTTATCTTTCCCGATTAATGTTGCAATGTCGTGCAATAACAATGTGTCATCTTTCTTTTGAGCTGTCATCCTGAAAGAGCTGTTTGTCAGTTGTCAAGATAACTTGGACCTTGGGTGAGGAACCGAGGCGACAATGTCGTGACATGCGGCGCCAGTTTTTACCTTTGCTCTCCAGTTGTTTGCTGTGCAAGCTCCCGTGAAGGGTCATTGCGTTCAGTCGAACTGCGTCCTGTTGCTAGGACATGTATTTACGGAAATAAGTTGTCTTGGTGCGAGGCGTGCATTTGTTTATTTGTACTTTGGACTGTATAGTGCTTCTTTATCTTTCCTGCAACCATCCTGTAATTAGTGAAGAGTTGGCGTAATAAACAGTTCATGACATAAAATAGGCCTCATGTATTACTATCATGCTGGCTTTTTAGCTATAGGTACATCTAAGATTTCTCTCCTTTAGTTCTTGCTTCAGAACATTTCCTGTCCCAATGTTTGTTTCCATTGAACTTCATTTTCCACGAATAAATGAACTTAGAAGTGCACAAACGAGTTTGAAGTGAATGATGCGAACAAGATTTCTGCTTTAGAAAGCACAATATGTTTCACTGCTATCTGTGCATTATCTTAGTAAAAGCATTTCATGGATGATTAAATAAAAAGCTGAGATCAGTGCACTTGCTCTCTTTTCATAATTAAATGCATGGTGGCATTGTTGGCAGTGTATGCAGTGTGTATTGCAGATAACTGCTGTTATTATTATTTCAATGTACTTTGCAGGCTCTTTGGGAATCGTTGAGCAAGGGGGATGTTGTACAAAATATATCTACATAAAGCCTATACAAAATCTGTTGCAACAGTACTATGAATGAAAACATACTAAGTTGGAAAATGAAGAAAACGAGCAATTGGGAAACAACACTTGGAAAACGGTACACTATGATATGCACTAAAAATACAGTAATGGGAGTATAAAGAAAATGACATGTTACTGGCACAAGTAAGGGAAAGGCATATTCCTAGCAATAATAATAATAATAATAATAATAATAATAATAATAATAATAATAATAATAATAATAATAATAATAATTGTATACCAAGGTTATAAAAACAAGCTTGCAGAGCAGTTTTAGAACCTAGAAATGACAAATTGCTATTAGGGATGCTGAAAAAAGATGCACTTAATGGCAGCAATACAGTACAGTTCAGTGTACTGCTTGTGTGAAAAAAGAAAGCAAGGAGCAAGGGAGAGGAAAAGAAAAAAAAATACAAACTACATATAGCTTTCAGATACAACAAAATGTGAAAAGAAAAGCATGTTTTGCATGACACTTTACATTGCGATATATGAGGTGACATAGGAGCAGATGAAGAGTATCGGATTAAGAGGGCTGATGCGAAAAGAAGGAAAAAGGTTGGAAAACTGGGAAATGAGAAATACTGAGAAACGAAGGGAAATGAAGGGTTGTGTTGAGGAAATCTGTGAGCATACTATGTAACGCTAGCTGATGCAAAGCACGGGCAGTCGTTGATAGGTGGGAGAATCTTCTTTTTCCCACTGTGGGCATAGAAGGGATAATAGTCATAACGAGGATTACGAATGGCAGTTTCAAGTGGGTGTCGCAGGTTTCCTTCCTCTGCGCTTTGTATTGAATAGAGTTCTGATGCCACTGCAATAGCTATAGCTTGGTGTAATCACGGGAAACATCAGCTCATAACCAGTTCCATTATGAAGGCTGTAATGTGACTTGCATCGCGTACCCGCCTAGCAAATACCGCTATTATTTTATTTATTTGTGGAGTTTAACATCCCAAAACCAGCTCTGATTATGAGACGCCGTAGTGGAGGTCTCGGGAAATTTCGACCACCTGGGGTTCTTTAACGTGCACTGACATCGCACAGCACATGGGCCTCAACAGTTCGCCTCCATCAAAATGCAGCCGCGGTGGCCGGGATTCGATCCCGCGACCAGCAAATAGCGCTGCTGCAAGCTCGCAGTTTAGCAATGCACAATGTTACAACACCCCAAAGTTTCGCACCCTCCAATGTGTTCAGCAAAGTCAATGTGGGGTTGCATAACCACAACTTTTAGCACTACAAAGTTACAAACGAAAAAAAGAAACTCTGTCAGGAAGTATTTTTTTCTTATTGTAACATTTCTGCTGCTAACACCATCAGCAAACTTGGCAAAGGGTCACAGCAATTCCTGGAGTGTTTGAGGAG
This sequence comes from Hyalomma asiaticum, assembly GCA_013339685.2. Classification (NCBI taxonomy): domain Eukaryota; kingdom Metazoa; phylum Arthropoda; class Arachnida; order Ixodida; family Ixodidae; genus Hyalomma; species Hyalomma asiaticum. The sequence continues at coordinate 21,490,955 of CM023487.1, forward strand.
CGAGGCTGCACGGCCATTTCCTTATCACTGCGTAATCCACGCTTTCCTGTTATCACGCACCTATTGCACGCTGGCCACGTTAAAGACGTGGGTGTTTAGTGCACCTGGTGTTACCTCCTGTCTGCTCAACGGCCTTACTGCAGAAATGCCTCGTATAAGAGATGTGATAACATGCAAAGCTGAGAGGTTGTTCAAGTTCACAGTCTTGTCCTGGCCGACTGCAGAAATCTGCGTAAACTTGAGTTGTTCATCCTTGAAACCGGAAAAAACATTTTCATGACAGCCGTCGTGAAGGCATTATGACCAAATCTGCTGTAGCTAAACGTGAGGACAGCGTTGCGTAGTTGTGAATTAATCTTACAGATCACTATAAGTGTAGTTTAATCCATTCGTTTTGTTCCTTTTGGCACTGCCATATTCCACTCATCAGGTAGAGGTAGGTATGTATGGTTTGAAGATACAAGGCACTGGTTGAATAACGTACACTTTGTTTTCTTAAAGTGTAGACTGTGCTTTTGTTTTTTAAGATTTAGTCATGAAACATTAGACATGGAGAAAGTAGAAGCTTAGTGCTCGCTGAACTGCTGAATGAGCACTTTCTTTGTTAACACAAAACATCACACTTCATGGTGCTGCAGTACCAAGCAAGAAAATGTGTCCTAATATGTGCTAAAGGAACATGAAGCTAGCAGGTGATAAATAGATTCTTTATGCTTTTTTTTCTTCAGTGGTTGATGTGAAAGTCATTGGCTTAAATATATTTATTGCACACTCTCGTTCAAGTGCGTATTCTAATTCTGTAACTAAGTCAGCCAAGCCTGCCAGTGAGGCCTCCAGAGTCAAGCGTATTTTAATTTATCTTGTGTTTATAGCAATTAAATCAAGAGTCAGACGGAATCACATCTGCTTGTGGAATAAAATGCTGATGAAAAGACACCCTCGCCAATGCCAGTGGATGTATTTTCATTTAAAAGTTGTTCAGTATTTACAGGTAAGGGATGTTCTGCGTCCCCTGCCCCTACTCCCTCCATTGCAGCCTTAATTGCCTCCCATGTAGCAGGTAAAACATTCTTTAAATGTATGTCCTCCTTGGTCCACCTTTAAAAGTATTTCCACCTTGGTCAGCACTGTGTTTTTTCATCAATATGTTCTCAGCATTGGACTCTTCATTAATGAAAATGAAGAGCATCCCATTTCTAGGCATGCAGATTGCATGAGCTGGAGTTTTGGCTAAATAGCTTGCTTGGACTACTAATTTTGGCACTGGGAATAATGGCGCAGGGATCAATTTTAGCAGTTCCTTGACAAAATCTTTCAATCGTATGAAGCAAGAAAGAGTGATGTACCGGTTAGTGAGGAAACATCTCTGATTTAGTGAAAGAAAATTGTTTATCCTCCTATACGTATAAGTGTAAATGATGCATTATGTGATATACGTTAAACATAACATGGTTTGTACGACCACCAACAGCTCTGTGCTGTCATGGAACATCAGTTAGAGTTCTCCATTTTTACAGCATAGCTGGCATATGCTTGGTTCTATTTCATACTGATGTTTAACATGATGTTTAACATAACTTTAATGTGGTGCAGGTGATTGTTTTTCTATTGTAACCCTGCTTAAATGTGGTTCCCTCTCCATTTGGTTTCTCAGGCCCGGATGGAGGTCGATGACCTGTTTGTCGACCTGGCCGATGGCAAGAAGCTGCTCAAACTGCTCGAGATCATCTCCGGGGAGAAGTTGGGCAAGCCGAACAATGGCAAGATGCGCGTCCACAAGATTGAGAATGTCAACAAGAGCTTGGCATTTTTGCACACGAAGGTGATGATTATGTTTGTTGCACATTAGATGTGGTCGCTCGCTGTGGTGCCAGTTTCGCTCGGGGCCTGAGCCCACTCGCTCTGGTGCCAAACATCCAATGGGATGTGTTAACCCTCGCAAGGGACAATAAATGGAGAAACAGTTTCAGTTTTATTTGTAAATTATCTTCTCACAATACAAAAAGCAGCACTTTTTTTGTGGAAAAGTTCTTGGTAAGCCTAGAACACGTGAAACGAAGATAAAGTTGGTGACGTTGCCTTGATGTTCCCGCACCAGCTCATCTTGAGGTCAATGATTCCGATGACATTTGTGAAGGCCTACTTGATTCTTTGGTTGTAAAAATTAATTGTGTTGTGTTTTAAGGGAGCCAGAGATTTAACATGGCATGTTCAAAAAAATTTAATGTAACTAACTTGGCCGCAACATTATTCAACACTGAAAGTTTATAGAATGCTAGAATCAGTTCTGGCGACTAGTTGACCTTGTCCGAGACTTTTAAAAGTTGCAGGAATGCAGAATGCAGCAACCACTCAACATTTCGGTATTTGTAAGAAGCCAGGGGGTAGCTTCACCAGTGAGAGAACTGTTTGATCCGCACAATCTTGGTTGTCTCTGAAATCTGATTTTTAAGAAAAGAAAAAGAATGTGTTGGTGTTTGTGAAAGCATCTCAAACTGTCAAATGTGGATTTCAGAGAAGTGTTAACTGGGACACTAGTGTATTTTACACCATGGATTAGCTATGAATGTTGAACGATGAATGTCGAATCGTCGAACCTTCGTGTAACGAAAATGGATATCATGTTGAAACAAGTTTAGGAATAGTCCTAAATAATACGGTGCTGCAAACGTACATTTATAGCAGTTTCATATAATGAAGCCATTCTTATGTCATATTTGACCTCACTATAACAAGATTGTATCTGATGCAGAAATATCTTTGTTATAACTCCGTTATGAGGTCTGACTGTGTCTCTGTAATGCCCCAGAATTTTGGCAGTTGCCTTGACTTTGTGGTTGGATCAACTTTGTAGTTTCATTGTTAGTTGCCCGAAGTCATTGATTGAAAGTGATAATGAGGTAATGTTTTCAATTGTCCAGCCGTACCTTGACATTACTCGATGTCATCACATTTGCTCAGGTTCGCTTGGAAAGCATAGGAGCCGAAGACATTGTGGATGGGAACCCAAGGCTCATTCTTGGTCTTATATGGACAATCATTTTGCGGTTCCAAATCCAAGACATCGAAATCGACGTGGTGAGTTTCACTGAACGCTTCCACTAAATACTGTGGGAGCATGTGTTTTGTCATCAAGCTAAATGGGATTGAGCAGTGTAACAAACTAGTCAGCCAGTTTGCTTTGTCTTTTGAGCTAAGAAATATTTTCTTCTGGTGTGCGTGTTCAGGATGAAGACAACGAAAGTAGTGAGAAGAAATCAGCCAAGGATGCCTTGCTGCTTTGGTGCCAAAGAAAGACATCGGGGTGAGTTGTTGGGGGTTCTGTTTACTGGATAAAAATTGTTCAGGAAAATAGGTGTGACATTGCAGATAGTGTTAACGCGTAGCATTGATAGTCTTGCATGCATTAAACTATGTCATATCACTTTCACTTTGGAACCCTTGAGAAGCATCATTGGAAAGAAGCATGCAATAAGTGGAGACATTGCAAGTGATAGCCAAAATATTTATAATTTCAGTTTCTGAATATTGTCAATCACATTTGATCAATCAATCAATCGATATAATACTTAATGTACCAAGGGTCAACCCTAAGTTCCAAGTGCTAGCACATGCATCCAGTACAAAAAAAAAATACACAAATTAAATCAAGCAAGTAGGAAAGAACTGCACACAAATATGAGTAAAAATAGAAAGTATAAACAGAAAGCGAGGATACTGGCTATGTTTCATTGCCGTGAATCATTGTGTTTACCTACTAGGTTTCTTTTGAGAATAATGCGTAGCTTGTGCTTACTACGACAGGCCAACGTCTTGCTTTTCCCAGCACAGTGACATGATTGTATGCCTTCTTTTTCTTTTTTCTGCTGCATCATGATATCTCAACTAACAGTTGAAATCTGTGCATTATGATCTTGTTCACCGCCCTAAATCATAAAAAAGCTATGTATCATGACGCCCTAATATTCTAATAGTTAACTAGCTGATGAGAGCCCAATGCTAAAAAAAAGAAATGTTATCCCCTGTGGCGTAGATATCCCGCTGTCAACATCCAAGACTTCAGCTCCAGTTGGCGGAGCGGGATGGGTTTCAATGCGTTGATTCATTCGCACCGACCCGATCTAATCGACTATGGTGCCCTGGAACCGTCCGACCACATCGAGAACCTGAACAACGCCTTCAACGTTGCCCAGAGGGAGTTGGGTATTCCGAGGCTTCTCGACGCGGAAGGTGATTACAGTACATCCTCCCGTTGTGACATGTCAATTGGAAACATCGTTCTAGAAAGTATACAACTGGTAGCAGTAGCTTAGTGGCCATGGTGCTAGGCTGCCAAGCACAAGGACACAAGTTTAATTTTTCACTATGTTGGCAGAATTTTTAATTAAAGGGGATGGAGTGTACAGACATATGTGCACTTCTATTTACCATGGTCATCAGATTTGATTCAATCTTGTACTAGTGTGCATCTTGTAATCATATCTTAATTGTTACGTATGAAGCGCCCTTAACTCACTGTAATTTTTAAAAGTTTTCTGCAAGAGCAGCTTTTATTATTAAGCCTCTAATGTTTTATGTGCATTATTGACAGAACCTGTTATTTTCTAACATGCACTATCATTTTTTTCGTTGCTTGACCAACTACATCATGTTTTGTGATTCCGAGTTGTTAACTCATATCGCAAGCTGTTGCACTGTAAAATACAAAAATTTTTTTCTCCATTACTTAACAGTTCCTGTCAAGAACGTCACAATTAGATTTTGTGAAGGCATTGTACTATTATTACGCGGCAGATTATGTTAAAATCAGAACCGTAAATATGGGAATTTCTTCTTTCATGATGTGAATTAAACATGATGCTTAACGAACCATAGCAAGGTAAGTAGCCGTAATTGTCATCAGGCATATAAATATTACATGCCAACAGGCATATAAATATTAAAAAATTGGCTCTATCATATTAATGTTTGCCTTGTCATGGCCATTCTAAACGAGGTGAACCGTCTAATTGCCAGAACAGCCCTGAACGTTACAAATGTGCTGTAATGACAATGAGTATGCATGAATTTATTAATCGTGCCTCGGTGTGCCATAATATTTAAATGCTGTTACATTCTCCCTGGTGGTCATCGGAGATGAATTCTGGGACGTCTTCAGTTGAACGTATTCATGAGGGTTGGTGATGAGGATGAGGCTTTTTTTCTGTTTTGTCTGGAATATTGCTGACTTGTTTGTTTGTTTGCTTCCAGATATTGACACAAACAAACCCGACGAGAAATCAGTCATGACGTACGTTGCATCCTACTACCACACGTTTGCCCGCATGAAGAATGAGATGAAGCAGGGCAGGCGTATTGCCAATGTGAGTGACATTCATTTCTACATGACTTCTTATTAGCGTTTGTGAAGTTTTCCAAAGGAAATTGTAATCGATCAGATTCAGTGATTGTTAACTCAGTAACCAGTACAACGCTTCTTTCAAGCTCTTCTCCCTGGCAGAAGATGCTTTCTCCATTTATTCATCATATAACATCACCAATAAGCCTTTTCTCATTTCAGCAGTTGTGATTAACAACTGCACTTCTTGTTGTTCATTATTGTGTTACATTGTTAAATAAGCACAAGGCATAATTTAAATACCATATTTTTTGGTGTATAAGACAGTTTTTTCCCCCAAGTTTTTCTAGTCTCTTGTTTTTTTTTTTGTTTTTTTTTTTCAAGTCTGAGTTAGGTACGTACCCTAACCACATATCTTCACAAAACTGTGTTCCAGACCGTAATAAGTTTTTCTATGACATATAATGTTGATCTATTCAATGGTGAGTACTGCTGTGCTGCCTTCTAGTCAGTCTAAGGTGCATAACTGTTTTATCTCATTGCACGTTACCTACATAAGAATAGTGAACAGTGAAAACGTTTAATGAAGACAGTATGTCTTGATGGGCAGCAATATTCATTGTCTTAACCATTTATACAGATTGTGGCTCAAATGATGGACGCCGATCGGCAGAAGTACATGTACGAGCGGCTAACGTCCAAGCTCCTGGAATGGATCCAAGCCAAGACTGCCGAGCTCCAGGACCACTGCTTTCCAAACTCGCTGGAGGGAATCCAGGGGAGAACTCCTGAAGTTCAAGGAGTACCGAACAGTCGAGAAACCACCCAAGTAGGTGTACCTCATTTGCACTTTACACATTTGAGTTGCTGTTACTGATCAATTACTGATGGTAATACTATAGAGTGATGCAATAACTCACCAGGGTAGCTTTGTGGCTAGGGTGTTGCTTGCCAAGTTGGGGGTCATGGGATCAAATCCCGGCCATGGCGGCCTCATTTCGACGAGGGCAAAACACAAAAACAGTCTGTGTACCTAGACTTGGGTGTATGTTGTGGAACCCCAGGTGGTTTAAAAATCACTCCGGAGCCCTCCACTACTGGCTGTACTTTATAATCGTATAGTTTTGGAACGTAATAACCACATAAGTTATTATTATTATTATTATTATTATTATTATTATTATTATTATTATTATTATTATTATTAATTATTATTATTAGTAGTATTATTAGTATTATTAGTATTATTATTATTAGTAGTAGTAGTAGTAGTAGTATAGTAGTAGATAGAGTGATGGAAAGGATGTCAAGCACAGCTGAGAATGGCAGAGGGTTAGGTGGGTGGTCTGTAGGTATAAAGCGGAACCAGCTCGCACAAGACTGGGTAAATGGGGATTGTTCAAGGATAGCTTTGTCCTGCCAGTTGGCATAAAATATATAGGTTGACGATGACGATTATGATGACAGCAATGACAATTCAGCAAAAATGTTTCAACTGTGCAAAGATGACATGATGTAAGGAAGGCAGACACAGACATCCCTAGTGCAGACTTTCAAATGCGTTTCTTAAAGGTTCTTAAGAAAATGGAACAACAAGGCCCTGTTGCACAGATCATCTTATACAAGACAGCATTGCTAGTTTTTTGCTACCTTGTGTAAAGTTATCTTTGCAGCTGTTCTTGGCTGTTCTGTTCTGAAAGACTCTTATGAATGTTCTGCATTCAAGAAATTAACTCACTTGGTAGTCTGCGCTTTGTGTGCATGTGTGTTTGTCTTCCTTATGTCTCGTTGTCTTTGCGCAGTTAAAACATAGTTTGCCGAATCTGTCAGGCTGACTCACCCAACAGCATGTCTTAATTCGCAATGACAACGGTAATGACAATGACTTGCTTGTTGTTTCAGGTACAAAGAGCGAAGCGACATCGAGGCCCTGCTGTTCGACATCCAGACTAAGCAGAAGGCCTTGGGCAGGCCCTTGTATGTGCCGCCCGAGGGCAAGATGGCCCACGACATCCAGCGGGCGTGGGAACAGCTCGAGGAAGCCGAGCACGCCCGTGAAGTGGCACTGCGTGAGGAGCTGCTTCGGCAGAAGAAGCTGGAGAACCTGGCGTGCCGCTTTGACCGCAAGAGCGCCGTTCGTGAGGGCTACCTCCGCGAGATGGTGCAGGTCCTCTCTGATCCCCGCTACGGGAGCAACCTCTCTCAGGTTGAGGCGACCGTGAAGAAGCATGAGGCGATAAGTGCCGACATCCTGGCGAGGGTGAGTGGGGATTATCATTCTTTAAAAAGAAATTTATTGTACCTCAAAGATTGTGACCTGAGGGATATACATGAGGGGTAAATGCAGCATTTGGGGGTTACATAATAAAGGGCCTTTTTGATGGTAGACTTAAACTTGAGATCATTCGTTGTTGATGCAGTGCTGTCAGGAAGATTATTTCAGTCATCAGCAACATGTAGTAAAAAAAATTTTATATATCATTGTGCCAAGAATGTAAGCAGCAGAGGTGCTGATAGTGAAAATGGGTAGCCAATTGTGCAGCTTTCACAGATTAATGAACAAATTTGCTATGAAAATCATAGCATGCACTTTTGTGCTAGTGAGAAGTAAGGGAGGACTACGGCAAATTTCAAACTTCTTGCCGGGAAAAAACACACCTAATGGCCTAGGTCTTATTCCTTGTTTAGACTGTTAAAAACAAAACAAAAATAAGCACAGTGTTACAAGTGTATATATGATAGTTTAAAATTGATCGTGCACGATATATGCTGTCTTTTTTTTTTTTTCTTTTCACAGGAAGAGAGGTTTCAGAACCTGACAAAAATGGCCGACCAGCTGGAAGCAGAAAATTACCATGCGAAAGCAAGGATTCGAGTCAAGTGAGTGTGATTACAATTACTCCAATATCAAGGGGGGTGTCCAGGCAAGTAAAATACCAGCATTTAATTTTTAGTAGTGTAAAATCCCCTGAAGGCTGAAGTTTGTTTCGACAGAGCTTGGGGCTGCATTGTTTGATGTAGTTTCGAAACATTTGCTCAAGCACTTGTTCAGTGTATAGTTCTCTAGCCGATGTATTTAACTGTGCTTTCCAGTATACTTCAAGAGTAAGAACCAACTATCACAGGAGTAAACTAATTTTAATGCCTCTGACTGCACACGTAACCTCACAGCACAGCACTTGCAGTGTTGCCACTTTATCACAGTGCAAAGGCAAGCAATGCATTCCTCTGTTTTGCTTTGCCTCAGGGAGAAAGAAATCATGGGCCGGTGGCAGTTGCTGTTGGATCTTCTCAACAAGCACCGTGTAAACACTGAACAACGTCAGCATGCTCATGAGCATGCTTCGGGAGGCAGACACCCTTCACGGCGAGATAAAGGAGGTTGAGGTATGCATAACCTTTCACCTTGACCCACGCAGCCCAGAGTGACTGTGACTCTCCGCATATGCTAAAATAAAAGGGCAAACCCATATTCCATCTGTGCAGAACCTGTTCATAACATGCGTGATAACTTGTGGAGCAAAATAATCGCAACCGTGATGTGTCCGTACGGAAGAGACAATTGGAACACTATTCATTTGACAGGGACTACAAATGGGTAGACACATGCTCTGTACTGAGACATACATATATGTGTCTGTGTTGGTCACAGTCGTATTGCCCCACTTCCAAAACAAGCAGCTCAGAAATGTGCCATATGAAAAGATAACTTTTTTTTTGTGTGTGTGCGTGTGGGAGCATTCATTGAGGTGTCACTGGGATGGCGATGAAATGGGCTAAAGAGTGCAAGGTATGCCTTCCCCATGCCTTGAGCCAGGTCCGAGCACAGCTTGTATTGTGTTACTTCATGCTGAGAACTTTTAACATTCTGCAGCCGCCAGCTGTAACACAGCGCAACTGCAGCAAAGCACAACACCAGGCTTTCTCACGCTGTTTCATTACGAAGGGAATTGGTCTGTACATGTCTTGCAATAGTTAGTCCAGGGTCAATTCAGAGTCCTTTCACTAACATCATCTTTCAAATCACTTTAGTATAATGGCAGGTTCATCCACATGTACCTTTCCTTGCCCCTTTCCTTTCTCTCTCCCTTACCTCGATGAGTCTGCTGTGGTGGTAAATTAGTTAGGGTGCTTGGCTGCCGATCCAAAAGATGCAAGTTCAATCTTGGCCGTGGTAGTTGCATTTTCGATGGAGACGAAAATGCTAGAGGCCCCTATAGTCTGTACTGTGCATCCCGAGTGCATGTTGAACAACTCCCAGATTGTCAAAATTTTCGGAGCCCTGCGTGCCGTCAGTCGATCGGTCTTGTCCAACAGGGAAGCTTCCTGTCGGACGAGTATGGCTGTCACCTGCTGGCTGTAGAGGACCTGCTCCAAAAGCATGCCCTGGACGAGCTCAACCTGGCGTCCCAGGGAGAGGCCATCCGCAGGCTCACCCAGCAGTCCGCACCTCTGCTGAAGCAAGGACACAAAGAAGGGCCCGTGCTGCAGCGAAAGCTGGACGACCTCAATGCTGACTACGCCACGTGAGTGCCCATGAGGCCAGGGCCACTTTATTGTAGAGATTTCATGAGCTTGGTTCCGTGCAAGTGTTGCCATGCATCCATACTTGCGTGTAAGAGTGTGCGCGCATGAACATACACAACACACACACACACATGCACAAAGATGGATGAAAAAGAGAAACAAGTGCTGACTCACAAGTGAAGAATTTATTTATTTTTATTTATTCATACTGTTAGCATACATGCCAAAATAGGAGTTGCTCAACTCGGCACAAGTTCATGATTTTTAAACGTCAATACAAAAGGAAAAGAATCTCACAAATAGAAACAAAGAGGCTAAAAAAAATGCCAAATTCTAACATTCAATATGCAACACGACTGAGAAGAACACAGGTGAGAAAGAGAGTACACTTGCCCAGTTCAACATTTGAAACCGGCAATAAAAAGAAAAAAAGTACATTTAAGTCAATAATGCACCTTCAAAATCTTTAACATTGTTACACAGTACGACGTCATTTCTTAACTTGTTCCACGTGTCAACAGCTGAAGAATATCTGAACCTTAGAGATAAATATAAGCAACACACAGGTACACAATACACGGATCGCCAATGCTGTCTACACTACATCAGCTGATACGAACTTGTCCAAGCTGCTTATTAGCACCATCTGTTGCTTAATGGCCTGTTGATTCTATTGATTACATGGGTGCACCACTGCTCTGACCACTGAAGTGTGAAAAGGCTGATGAGGCAATGCTATCAAGAAGCATTCCCAAAAGGAAATAGCATCCCAACACACTGGAAACCATGAAACACTGTAAAGATTAGAGCAGAAAGTACCCAAGTGACAATGGGAGCTTGTGGATTTTTTTGTTCTTTTCCTTCGTGCTTTTCTATGAACACTGTCAAGATGAACCAAGTCAAGGCATTGTTGACTTTTTGAGATGACGTCACTCAGGACATGTGCAGTGCATTGACAAATTCGCACATGTAGCCTGTCTCACGGCTTTAGTGTAATCAGCACCATTCTATCCCGACTTTCGATGTTGTGCAGGTGATCACGATGTATCAAATCAAGGACACCTCACTTCCATCTCATCTCTGTAGATCAGTTAATGTACAGTCATGTGGGTAGAAGGCAAAGTGTCTAATGGCAAGGATCATACCTCCTCACGGGTACAACTCAGCACGAAAAATATTTGGGCCAACTTGTACCCAGAAAGCAGTAAACTGCCGTGGCAAGCGTAGGCAGCAGCTCGTGCAACCACATTTATCAGGTCCACCATGTATGTTAATTTATAACATGCATCATCATGCAATTTTCATAGCACTTCTCAGAGCAGTCATGTCATCAGAGCATTGTAAAAGTGCAGCATTTCTTACACGGCCTTCCAGCTGAACGTTAACGAAGCACACAGTGTGCTTCCTGCAGCCACGTGTATGCCACTCTCTCTGTTTTCGTTGCACAGGCTTGGCAAACTGGCAAAGCGGCGGCGGCGACAGCTCGACGAGTGGCGGGCCTACTTCCAGTTCGTTCAAGACCACGAGGAAGAAGAAGCCTGGATTCGCGAGAAGCAGCGCATCTGCAAGGCCGTGGTTGCTGGCAAAGACTTGCTAGCTCTGGTTTCACTACAACAGAAACACAAGGTAAGGCACCTATGTTATTGGCTGGCAGGCAGCCATCTTCTGAGACGACATTTGACGAAGAGGTCAGCTGTGTGATTCGACGTTCACCAAAAATTTTTTAATATCGTCAACATTTCATGGTAAACTGTTTCGAATCATCAACGTTGTTGCAAGTTGTCAAAGTATTGTGCTACACCACTGCCATTATGACTTGTAAATGTTGTCAGGGCTTTTGCAAGTTACCGAAGTTGTCAGGGTGTTGCTGTACGCTGCTTACTTCAGTTCCCTCACAGATTTGGCAACATTTACAAGTTACATATGTTGTCAGTGTTGTTTCAAGTTGTCAAAGAATTGTGATAGTTGCTGCTGGTGTGGTTTCGAAATTGTCAATGTGCTTACTGGTTGTAAAGCATTGTGACATGTTGCTGATGCTCAGTTGCCAATGTGCAATCACAAAAAAAAAATGTGATTGTTTCAGGCACTGGAAGCCGAGATCGGAGGTCATGATGGCCACATCCAGCGTCTGATTCTTGCGGGAGAGAAGCTGCTTGAGGGCCGCCACAGCCAGAGTGCCGATGTGAAGCAACGCCTGCAGGCCCTCCGCGAGCGCTGGGCCGAGCTGGCTGACCTGGCAGCTGTGAAGAGGAAACGTCTGGAAGACGCCTACGAGGCCTTCCAGGTATGTTGCCCTATCGTCAAAAGCTCCATGTGCTGCAGCTAAACGTACCTCACTGCAACAAATTCAATATGACATGGAAATGGCTTCATTATGTCGGATAGTTTGTTATAAGTGTATGTTCATTACATTGTTGTAATGGCAATGCTATTTTTTGTTTACTCATTATAACTGATAATTTGTTATATCCAATTTTGGTGTATCAAGGTTTGATTGTGTTATTTAGTTCATTAAGCCTGTTTTAGACATTTTCAGTTGGACATTTTTGGAGAGGCATCAGAATGTCGATAATGTTGGCGTCATAAATCTTATCGCTGGTGATCTGTAGTTAAGACTACGAAATTTGTCTAAGATGCTTACAGCTTTATCATCCGTCCAGTGAATATGTCCTACCATTGATCTTCAGAAGGCATTCAGAGCCCTGTTATTGTTTGTATTTTATCTATAAACAAAGTATTGCTAAGATTTTTAACATTCGAAACAAACTGAACACCAGTATCACTGACTGTATGGGAGCTGAAGGGGTTCTTTCCATTTGTTTGCCTAACCTGCTCCCGTTGTAGCATAGTAAAGCAAACTCACCTAGTCAGTGGGCTAGCAAGCTTCGTAGAATAACAGACTTTTTAGTGGCTAGGAACATGAGTATGGGAACAGTGAAGGCACGACTTAACGAGGACCAGATTAGCAGCACTCAAATATCATGTTTTTACTGGAACGGCGTACAAGTCCTATTTTTAAGATGTTGGCTAATATAGGTGCATTAATGCAATATTTTGTTACATTCAAATGTATGTTTAAAATTAGGTGTGTTCATACTCAATCTATATTTCGATATTCACATAACCCTGTTAACTTGTTTGTCATTGTCTGTCCTACGTGTCCTTGTTCACAGTACCATGCTGATGCTAATGAAGCCGAGTCTTGGGTGCGTGAGAAACTGGCACTTGTGTCAAGCAAGGACTACGGCAAGGATGAGCCGAGTGCCCAGGCGCTCCTTCAGCGCCACAGCTGCCTGGAAAGTGAGATGAATGCCTATGGCACCGACATTCGCCGTCTGCGGGACCAGGCCGATCGCATGGTGCGCTCTGGAGTGGACTCCCTAGCCATTGTGAGTAGGCCGTCTCTGAACTTCGTCACAGTAGTAGTCTTTTTTCTTCTCACTTTCTTTTTCACTCTGTGTGTTTGTGTATACTGCACAGTATTAAGTAAGTGCTGCATTCATGTTGGAGAAACGTCCTTAACTTTGCAAAACCATTTGATGGCAAAACTGCCTATAACTAGCCTGAAAGTTCAGCAGTGGCACCCGTGATGTTTGCAGAAAGCACATTGCACCCGCCTTTTTCTTTTCTTTTGCCAGCACTTGTATGCGCAGCTCGTTTTTCTCTTGCACACGATGCACCTGTTGCCCTTGGTCCAGTACACTGTGATGGCAATTATGTGAAGCCAGTGTACAGCTGCTGAAATAAATGCTGCAGCAAACTCATGCCAAATGTGCGTAACCTTGTGAAGCACAACAATGTAGCTGCTAATTGAGAAAAACCTTAACTAATCAACTGTCGGAATTAACCACATGATAAACACCAGGGCTGCACACTTCAGCGTCGCTGGTTTACGATCCATATGGGGTACATGGCCAGTGAATTCTTTAATTTGCTTTCATTTCCATTTGTTGTATAATTACTGCACTTCAATTAAGAACCAAAAATGATGCCTCCTACGGTTTCCTCGGCTTCGTTATTTGTTCCCTTCACACCAAAGAAATGGGTCCTTCGATTCATTACACTGCTTCTCGCACATGTAGAAAAGGCCGGCGAATTCCAGTGTTATTGTAAAGCGCTAGTGAGCAGGGTGAGTTCGTAGATAGGTACATAACATCTTGCACGCTTTCTTGCAGTACTTGGATGCACTGAATGAAGATGCGGAACCGTCGGACGATTGGGCGGAAGAGCTGCAGCTAGTCCCCGTTGAGGAGTGGGTTGACGAGGTCGTTGAGAAGGAGGTGATGCAGACGGTCGTTGAGGAACGAAAGGTGCCCCAAGTGAAGGCCCTCTACCCCTTCGCGGGACAGAACATGAACGTCCAGAAGGGAGAGGTAGGAACCGTGGCCTCCTTTTCAGTAGGGGCAAGCTCAGTGTACATGAATATTAGGAGTGTAACAAAGGATGTCGAGGAGGTCGAGTAACCAACTCGGTATTGATGCATGGTTAGTAGAATCAGGCCTTTGTTGTAGCAGTCTATCTGACAAAAAAAAGAGATTCATTATGTCTGACATTTCGTTATAGACATGAATGTGTAACCCTCTTTAAAGGCAGCACTATTTTTCATTGTCATCACTCACTCTGATGAAATAGCGGTACTATGCCACTCGATATGTTTTTCAAGATAATACATTTTTTCCCTAGGCTAGTGCCCCATAGGTGTAATGTATTTTCATATGGTTGATGGGGTTTTGGGATGGTATGTTTTGTTTTCTGGTTCCCACGAAGATTGTGTCAACGAGATTTCACTGTGTATCTGTGATATCAAGGTTTGATTGTACAGTGCTCACACAACGAACATGACCTCAGAACTTCAGTATCACAATAGGCATGTACCATTGATGAGATAACCACACAAGACCACTACAGATCCAGCCACTTGAAATGATGTGTGCTCTGATAAAAGTGTACTAGCCAACGTTATGTCCATGTTACACGAACTTAGGGTGGCGGAGATGAAAGTGGAGGCATTACGTAGTTCTAAATTGGCGCATTTTGTATTATGAGCACTTTACTTCTTCCACAAAAACAGCGGTCATGCACAGGTCGCTCTTTTAGAACTGTACTCTTGGTCATTTGAAGGAAAAAAAAATATGATTGCTAGGAAAACTGAAGGTCATTCTGAGCCAAAATTGAAGCCGTTTTGTAAATTTCATGCCGTATAGCTTTGGAATGTTGCATGTGATTGCATCATTGTGACCATTAATGTATTTCCTGGTATAGTGTAAGCCACTTTGCGACAGGAAATGTAAAATAGTTCCAGGTTCCGCCTTTGGCACTGTCTCAATGAAACTGGATCCTTCTTAACTATTGATTGATTGGCTACACCAAAGTAGATGCTAACAAAATACAAAATGTTATTGTTAACCATTCTGGGAATGACAATGGCATTGCCAGCAGACTTTAGCTTACTATGTGTTTTATATCTTGCCAAGGCAAGTTCAACATGGAAAAGGTCACCATTTTTGCTATTACAGTAACACTCTCTGCTAATGTTGTGACCATGCTAACACCGCCTGTAGCCACAACACCGCTATCACTGTCATCATCTACTAATGCAACTTAACTTGCCATTCGTATGTAACGTACCTTTCACTAACAAATCGCGAAACAGCAGCCAGTTACATCGTAATCCGATGGAATTGCAGCCCAGATGTTCATCCCTTGCATCAGCAAGTCCACATTGGGTCATGTAGCGACTACACCATTGTGACAGTTGAAACTGCCATGCACTGGTGTTTCAGCATCGTTCAAGTGTCAAAAATCTGTGATGTCGCATGTTTTAGTATGGTAACATCAGGGCGGCATCACTACGTATCTTTTTTTTTTTTTGTGCATTTTTCTAGCCTACCAAGTGTCTTCTCTAAGCAAGAGTGGTGCTTGTGGTATATTGTGAAAATGTCATATATTGATACAAGAAAAATCTTTCTTTTTTTTTTAGCATCCATGTAAAGATGTTTGTCTGGGTGGGCTTTCTGTATAGACATTTCCTGAATCGTAGCATTGATTACCCTCAATCGCAGGCTTTTTGTAGGTGAACATTGTAGCACATCACTGAGACGTCACGAACGTTTCACTCTGCCTGTCTTGGAAGCCCCACAGTTCCATCCTAGAACACTGACAGAATACCCTGATGCATTGTTCAATTCTATATTCCACACCTGATGTTTGTGGCCACATGATACCAGCCTTTCTCGCCCTTTTCCTACTATAACTGTGTGTTCAACACAAGTGCTTTGGAGTTTGTTATATGGATTCCTTACATATGCTCTCATCTTGCAGTTCTTTTATCCAACTGAGTACAAATGTGTGTAACACTCATCAGCAGCCACTGTTGAAGGAAGCAAAGTAGTGTATTTTTCTCTATGCAAACTTTACGGTCGTACAAACATGGCAAAAGCATTTTCTGTCTCTGTCTCGCCACTCTCGGCCACTCACACTGAAGTACTCCAGAGAAGCCTGTGTCGACCACTGCGCGACAGTCTGCACAGCGCCTCGTGGAAGCTCTTGAGTCCGATGGAGTACACAAAGGGGTTCACGACGGATGCCAGAAACTGCACCACGGTCGAGAGCATGTCCAGCCAGTCGGGAATGGCTTTAGGCCCTAACAACACCTTGACCAGCTTCGTGCAGCAAAAGGGCGTGATGCAGATGAAGAATATGACGATCACAGCCAAGATGCTGACGAGGATCTTCTGGTTCCCCTGCCCCTGTCGACGACGGAACGACGGCTGACGCGACAGCATTCCGTTGGAGGCACTGCCTCCTTTTGGCACCACCACCACAGGCGGATTCACGATCGCGTTCGTGCGCAAGCGACGCACTGACGCGAGAATGCGGGCGTACTGGACGAGCACGATGGCCGCCGGCGTGGCAAAGCAGAGCGAGAAGGTGGCCGCATAGTAGATGACGTGCTCGCGTCGGGGGTGCCAGTCAACGTCGCAGACGATGTTGTCGAACTGGTACGCAGTCCAGTCGAGGATGGCCGGCACGACTGCGAAGATGATGCCGAGCGTCCAGGGCAGCGCCACCATCTGCACCAGGCGGCGCCACGTGCAGTGCTGGACGTACTGAAGTGGCTTGTGGATGGCCACGCCGCGATCGAGCGCGATCATGGCCAGCGTCACGCTCGACGTCGACGTGAGCCAGTAGTTGAGGATGCCGTGGAAGGTGCAGAAGCCCGGGTTGTCCAGCGGCCAGCCTTCATTGGTCAGGGCGCATACCGATGGCACCTGCGCCAGTATAGATATTTGTGTTTTTCAGGTGCAGGAGCTGATGACAAAGACATCACTTGATTTGGAGCTCAAGATCTCTTAAAAAACTTGCGTAGCTTTATTTTTATAGCTACAGCTATAGAAGCTTCAGTTACTGGCTTGGAAGAAGTGCAGGTTCCTTTACATGGAAACAGAAAAGTGAGAAACAAGCACAGCATGACTCGTGGAGGTGTTCCAAGTGTACACTCAAGACATTGAATCAAGACTGAGGAATGGGAATCTTCCCGTCTTTAATGACAGGCACAAACCTTGCATATGTGGCTATGAGCAACAAAGAAAAAAAGAAAGAAATTGGGTAAGGCTCATAGCCGTATTGTGGACTACAAGGAAACGGCCTGGTTGCACCAATGCCAAGGTTTCAGTGCCACCGTGAGACACATAGTCAAGGATTAAGGTTGCTTACCAATTTTAAGGAGCTGACATTGTGCCCTTGCTTTTTTTAGGCACAGATGTTACAGTCTTGCACAAGAAATTTAAGAAATGAGTGAGCGGGGTTCTTCTGTTGGAAGAGATTGTGACGTTACAACTAGAAAAAAAGAAACAAGGAAACAAACAAAATTCCACAAGAGAATAGCTGCGTAGCACCGTGTTGAGCTCGCTATTTACCTCGCCCAGCACACAAATAGCTGAAGACTACATCACAAGTGTCGCAGCACGCTCCTGGTCTATCGAATGTGTTATGAACCCACACATTCACCGAGTGTCACATGCAGCCCTTTTGTTGTGTGCGACCTGCATATGGTAATTCGCTTACTCAAGCGGAGCCTTGGCGCGTTCGCCGACAGGCCCGTGCATACAAAGCCTCACACATTGGAGCGACGGCACGGTGTGTGCACTGAGCTGGTTGTAGTGTGTTAGTTGTACCCTGGCATCCAGCCACGTGCCAAACCATGCAGATCAACGTGCTTGTGCTGTGATCATTGACAAAGCCTGCGCACGTGTGGAGATCCCGGGGAGTGCGGCGGGAAGATGAGGCAATTGGGACAGTTGATTAGGATGCAACGGCGGGCTCTTTGTCTCGTGTGTGTTATGTAGGTATGCGATAACCATGATACGTGTATTATACAGCTCGTTAATGTAGTCGATGTGGTGAAAGAACGCCACTGGGGTTGGGAAAATAACATGAGCCAAGGGACTTTGTCTTTTGTTTGTTCCAATCCCGTGTATCCAGAGACCATTAAGCCAGGGAAATAATAGTGAAGCTTTGTAACTGTTATGTTTAGTTGGAATGTAATAAAAAGAGAAAGCAAACTGAATGGTATCGGAAAGACGTGCCGTCGTTGGTGAGGGCTGAATCCACGTCTCTTGCTTTTCATGAGTGATGCCCTTTCACCGTGCTCTCCCGGCAGCCTGTGCTTAGGTACTTTGTATGTGCACTAAAACATGCCTTGGTTATGTTAGGAAACATTCAGTGACAGCTGTGGCAACGGCAGCATTGGCAATGATGTATTGCAAAGAATTGGCAGTGACATGAATGAAAAGAAAGGAAAAAAAGAAAGCTTTTCGTTATTAAGCATATGCAAGGAGTTGTTAGCATCTCTTACTGGCCATCCCTGTCCTCTAACGTGCTATAGATAGATTAACACCGTAGTGATAACGAAGCCACAGCGATACAAAAGCACACAAAAGCAAGTCTTATGACCATTTCACGAATGACGCTAGATGCAAGTGCGCAGTGTAAATTTCCAAGCTAAAACACACAAGTTCAGTGCCGTCAACGGAAGAAAATGTGTTGATTGATTAGTGGATTGTAATTCTGCAAGGGCCAATTATGGCCAGAGCTAATGCCGAAGTAAAAAAAATTACAGCTAAGTTAACGTTTTGGGGCAAATTCCCATCTAGGTCATCTTCATGATTAGTGTAGGTGTAACTCATTAAAAAGTGAATCGTGTAGAACCGCGATGCACTGTTGGCAATCACAAGTTTTTGTTCACTTACCATGATAAAAACAATCTCAACACACCATTGATTGTTATCACTTTTCATTGGCTCACCATGGCAATAGTAATTGCAGTCCACAATTTATGGTAGTAACCTCTTGTTAGCTTACTATGACAAGAGCAACAGCACCATGCCATTAGCCATAACCTTTGGTTTATTCACCGTGGCAAGGGTAATCACAACTTGCCACTGACAATAAAAAGTTTTCATGAGCTCGCCATGGCCTTAGTAGTCACAACATTTCATTCGCTCGCTATGATCAGAACAATCGCAGAACGCCATTGGCAGTAATAAGTTTTCATTCCTTCAACACGACATTACTCGTGTCACGCTGGGTCTAACAGCATGTGGCTCAAGTCGTGCCACATGCCGTTAACTGTAACAAGTTTTCGTCTGCTCACCATGACAAGAGTGGCTGTGAGGAGGTCGGTGACCGCAAGGCTGATGACCAGCAGGTTTGAGCGGTGCTGCTTGACATGCTCGTCCCAGAGCGAGACGAAGAGCACCAGCAGGTTCCCAATGATGGAGATGCACAGTTCGGCAGAGACCAGCACGGCAGCCACGGCGCGCTCCGTAGCAGTGGCCCTGCTTACCACTGTGCTGTTCATCAGTGGGGGGAGGGTCTTGCCAGTGTCAGGTTCTGCAAAGCGATTCATTGGGTTGTGGTTTTTTTGTTGCGCATACGTTACCAACATCATGCATAGCTAAAGTGAACAGGCTTCATGGCATTGCGAGTTTCACAAACAGCAACTCCTTCATCCATTTTGAAAGCACCATGAAGCTGAGAAAGAAGGTGGTGTATGTTTGCCGGGAAAACAGCTTTGCGATTGGAGAAAAATAAGATTCATCCTAGCGCAGAAAGCCCTGCAAAGTCTATCCGAGCAATTTATTTGCCCACGTAGCCAACCGAGTGTCTAGTAAACAGTCCAGCAACGTAGGTTTTGTGTTAAGGAGGTTATCTCTGAAAATTTGTCTGGCTGCCATATAAAGGACTGAATCCTAAACTTTGAGTTCTGCTTTACCAGCGCCGAAGAAGCCAAGAAAGCCATGAACTATATCTGCAAATTGCGGGCATGAAGACCTGAGTTGTAAACTTTTATGTAACGGTGAAAAGATGGCTTTTTGTAGAAAGAATGTGCAGGATTAAACAGATTAAGAATGAATTATTGAAAAAAAGAAAGAAAGACACGAAAATGTTGTCGCATGCGTACATTGATGCTAAATCTATATACCTGTTTCCTGTCAAAGTGAATCAATGCTAATTACTGCTTGATTGAGGCACTTTCAGTATGTGAGTGCATTAAGATGATCAGTGTCTGTTATGACTAAAAGAATGTACTTCACAATCGTCTTGGCGACGCTTCAGGTGACTTCACTGTCCTGGAATTATTGCGTTTTAGGGCATAATCTGACTCTGACATTAGTGTTCTTTTACAAGGTGGTTCTCAACTCTCAGCTATGTTACCACCGTGAATATCCTTTCCACCTCCACATCTGACATTGCACGCATAGATGTCAACTGCTACAAAAGAACGTGCAAGCTCTCGTGCGTTCTTTTAGATGTAGGGTCTCAACATCTCTGCATCTTTCAGGTATGTAAAGGTGTTGAGTTACAAGATGTAGAGTCAATGTAGTGTGCTCATGACCTTGCTATGACAATCCACTGAAAAGCCAATGACTGCAAATGATTGCTAGTTTTTGAAGTTTAAAATTGTGCAACAAGTATATAATTTTACAAGGAAATTTAAATGGCATCTTGCTTATCATTAACATTGACATGTCTGAAATGTCTCGCAACAACTAAGCTTATGCAGGGAAAGAGACAACCGCATTAGTTAAGTCACAGTAGCTGCGATTCTTAACATATGCTGATCTCATTATCCCTATAGCTTACAAAAGGTGTTTTCGTCGGATCTTTAAAGTAAGCCCGAAAGGCCAGATTTATGCAAGGTCCTAACAGTGAGGTGAACTAAGGCAGTTAGAGAATAGGGCTCATTTACAGGAACAGTTACCGAGTGTCATGACGTGAGGTCAAAAGGAAAGAAAAGGAAATGGGTTTGCATGCAAAGACAAGAATACTGTAAGCGTTTAGTACATCTAAATAAGCATGATACGAAGCGTTCATTGAGGTGCTTTAGGTGTGGTTGAGAAACTACGCCTCAGCAAAACAACCTTTCTGTTGCTCTTTCGCTACGTCTTTAGCTCATATATTATTTGAAGGCGCAGTTATGTTCGGTTTGAAAAGCTGGACATTCAATTTTCGGTACAAAGTGAACCCTGCGGGACAAAAACAGCTTTTCCATTCTTTCCAGAAAGGCACGAAGCTACCTGCAAAAAGCCATCCCCTGTAGCTCCCACTTATCTCGTCGTTGCAATGGTCTCGCTACCGTTTACACTCCTTATCCGCACTAATTGTGTTTACGACACCAAGCGTCGTTCTTCTAGCGGCCGAGCTTGGCGGGGTTGGCGAATGACAGGGGCAATGCGATCTGCCATGGACAAGAGTCAACGAGAAGAGCGAACGAAAAAAAAGAAAAGGGACTGGAATGGTGCACACTCACTCTGAGCCTAAAAGGGATGCCACAAAGTTCCACATTTTTTGGCCGTCACCCCAGTCGCCCACTGCACTGCACTCGCACTGAGCCATGGTCACGGCTACGCTCGGTTTGCGGGCGAAATCGGCGGAAGCGGCTGCATCGTAACTCCAGGGTGCACCGTGGCGTTTCCTCCCACCACCGCGGCTCTCAGCGTTGGGCACACGCATGGCTGCCGGGCACGAAGCCGTTGCGAGATAAGCCTGCTCCCACTTCACGCATCAGCGGTCTCTGCGGTTACTGAGCTGCGTAGGAAGGTGACGGGAGTATGGAAAGGGGGGGGCGTCGCTAAAGCAGGGGCAAGCGATGGGGCGTGTCACTAATTACACCTCCTACCTGTCTCTCTCCCTCCTCCCTGCGTATGCCTTACTTATCGCACCTTCTAGTCCTTGTTGTTGTGGGTAACTGCCGTGTCCCCCCCCCCCCCCTTTCCATCTCCCTCTCTCCTCCTTCATAGGCCTGCAAGATTCCATTCTCACCCTTCTTTTCTTTCCGCTTGACTTAATTTATCAGCGGCCTGCGATTCCGTAGCTGACTCGAATGAGCGGGCGGCAAACTGAGGTTGTTGTCACGCGGGCATGATCCCGCTTGTTGCCCCTTCTCTCGTCTCGCATCTTGAGAAAGGGAGTTGCGGCTGGCTCCAGGGCTGAAGGCTTCTTGAAATCATGAATCAGTGCTTTCTTGGTCTTTTCTGGAAGGCGCTTGTTTACGTAACACTCGTAGCATGACAAATAGCAGAATATTGAGCAGCGCTGAGACTATCCACCATGGACCTAGAAGGTGCCGTCACTTTGAGATTGAGCTGCATTGCAGTTGCAGTGCTGTCTTCGGAATATGTTGCTGAGGGCGGTACTGGTGACACTCAAACAGGACACGTTTTTGCTATTACGGAGAACTGCCTGTTGAGCACATTGGAGAGTCTGCCTGTTGAATTTTAAGCTTAGTATGTAGTTTGTGTTCACTACTCAGAAGCCCACAAGAGGCCTGAGTACTGCAGAAAGTGAGGATCACAGTCTTTGAATTGCAGAGTAATCGTTCTTCAGGAGTTGGTGGACCTGAGAGTGCGCTACTGTCGTAATGAATGAGTTTGCACTAGACAAACCACTGAAGCCATCTGAGGTTCTTGTTATCCAAGAGTTTAAATTTTGACAGAGATTCACTTGGTTAAAGCAATATTTCAAAGATGCTTTGGTTGCATATTTACGTGTCACAAAATTTATTGGGTGTTCATGTTCATAAGAATATATGGGTTAGGGCAGTGAAAAAGAAATACACTGCATCACTCAGCATTGTTGAACACACATTGACGTAACCAGAAATGGCAGAATTTGAACTGCTTAGTAACGGTTAGATGCTAGCCAGGCATGTGACATAACAGCTAGAGATGGCAGAAGAGTGTTGCGCTAACAGGCATGTTGTTGCAACATTCTATTATCACCTGATCATAGTGTCACTGATTTCACTTAATGTATAGGTGAATCTAGGATATAATTAACTGTTTAGTCTGAAGCTTACAAGTGAAGCCATTGTGGTTGACAGAGCCACCTAAGAGAACCGATGCTTGATACATCATTCTAGACAACTCTGGAAATGTGCTATTTAAGATCTCTTCACATCACAGAAATTGAAAAACCTACTGAATGTAAACAGAACTGCAAATGGTACTACAAATACAGTTATTCACATGGTAATTTCTGCAGATAGACCCTACCTAGGAATACAGTTATTCACTGGTTCATAACTGTTGATAACAGGTAGTGCAGATAACTAACTAGTAGGCAGTGCAGGTAGGTCAGATAACTGGCAATATACATGGATAACAGAGATAGACTATACTGCATTTTGTCTCTCTAAACTCTGGCTTGTTTGCACCATTTCTACTTACAGGAGCAGTTTAATAAGACACTGGCAATCAACTCTTTTCTTAATTATCAGGTGCCTTTTATTGCGCTGCACATTGCTAGCGAATATGATGGTAATGCCATTCATTGTTCAAATGAAGATAAAATGCAAGTTCCACATGCTGAGGCTTGTAGCTGAGACCAACCACTTCAACATTCTTCATTCATAATACTTGCAAGCTGACCTTGTGACATGCTTCTTACAAAAAAAGGAACAATACCACCATTACTAGGAACGAACTACCTCACAGGAAAGCTAGCTTCACAATTATCACAGGTGTCTGTTTCCATGAAGAGCTCCCATCAGAATTGTTTGCTTTGTTTGTGTGTTTATCTTATTTATTTGATTATACTGTTAACTCTTATTTGAGTGTCACTACGGGGAGGGAATATATCACAAATAACAATTGATATAGCAGGAAACTTAAGGTAACGTCAAACATTGGCAAAACATGATTAAAAAATGTCAAAATAATCATGTGGAACTTCTAGTAAAGTAGAACATCAAGAAAGTGTAGGCAAGCTTAGACATCTGTCTAAGAACTAAGAGGTTTATTGGTTTACAGTGCCCAACTGCGGACGAGAAGAACGAGGCAGTTTAATTTTCGATGGCGGTGAAAGTGCAAGAGGTTCACGTACTGTGTGCTGTCAAGGCATGTTAAAGAACTTGAGGTGGTTGAAATATCTAGGGCCATCCACCACGGATTGCCTCTTAGCCATATATAAGTTTTGGCATGTTAAACAAGAGCGATTATATTATTATACCTTTACAATATGGGGCTTATTTTACCTTGTGCCACGCAGATCATGGTGCTACTGAGTCGCACAAACTCCGACTGGTGGAACGTTCGCCAGATGGATGGCGAGGAGGGCTTTGTGCCGGCCAACTATGTCCGAGAGGTGGAGCCGCGGATTGTCCAGAAGACAACGAAGAAGCCTGTCAAGATGGCCGAGCGCCACCGCGTCAAGAAGGTTGTCATGAAGCAGCAGCCCGTCAAGGTCAAGAAGGAGAAGCAGCTGTCTCCTCGTAAGTTGAGCATTCAAGTTTCCTTTCCTACCATAGTACCTCTTCTTGCAGCTCTTAACGTGTCTCATTGAACATCTGTGGGCTGAACTGTATTGGAGCTTCGGGCGGATGTTGCTTAAGTGTCTGCTCAACATTTGTCACTACTGAAGCCTTTAGTAGTAGGTATAGTAATATGGTATGGTAGTTTTAGTAGCAGCTATAGTAGCAACACTCGTAGCCATGGCATCAAGTGTTGGCCACTCGTTGCCATGGCTTCAAGTGGCATTGACTGGCACTTCAGGGTTTAAATGTACAGAAATACACAAAAAAGTGGAAGCGGAGAACGACCTCACTTGTAGCTTAGTTGGTAGAGCATCGGACAAATCATTTGAAGGTCATAGGTTTGGTCTCTACTGATGACTGGTGTTTTTACATCTACTTTAATTCTTTTCTGTTTATGTCGTAATTGCTACACTATAGTTAAAAACTACAGCTCATGTTCCCTGTGCCTTCCTTGGCTTCATTAGGTTATTCTCATGCAAATGTTCCTCACGTAGCATCACGCTGTTCTTACTGTCATTGCTGGGTTTTATAGCCGATATTGTCATAACAGTGACCACAAGCAGCAAAAAGGGCATAAGTGAGGTCATCAACTATATTTCTGCTTGTTGACGTAAGACAGACTGAACCTCCTGATGTTCTTTAAAGGTATTACACTACAGGTCATCATTCAATGCCAGCGCTACCAGTAATGCTAGTACTTGGCATTGCCTTTACAGTAGCTTTGCATCAGCGTCCTTTGCTATATATGTGTGATACTAATTAGTTATTGTGCCACCTTGAAGACTTGTGGTAATGTGTGCAGTCTAGCCATGCTATAACAGAGTCTTGTTTAATGCACCAGTATCTTCATTATATCAGACATTCACTGCAAGTTTACATTGATGGAGAAACTTGAGGTTTACTTTATTTCACTGCTTTGTTACATGCACTTCCATTATGCTTATGTGGAACTTTATCTGATTGCAAAGACAAGTGGCATTCTAAGTACCTGCGTTCCAGTTGTGTGCCAATAGAAACGTGCTAGGTCTTATTATGAAAGAAATCTTGCGACTTAGCTTGACTTTGCAATGCCTGCTGCAGAAAAATCGCCCAAGCAGAATGGCAGCAGTCCGAAGGATGGCAAGGGAGTCCAGCAACGCCAGGAATCCATTGAAGCCGCCTACCAGAACCTGTTGTCTGTGTCAAAGGTATGGTCTGCCTTGTAACTCCATACGCTTACCTTATTTATTGTCGTTTTAATAGCTTTGGCTATCGTTTGCCAAGTTCCTGCATAGATCGTGAACATGTGTGTGGGTGTGGTTCTCTTCTACACTTCAAATGCCTTCATGCTACCTTAAGAAGCTTTGAACTCCTTTCTACTAGCAGTAGCTGATGTGGATAGCAGTAGCTGAAACAGCTACTGCTAGTAGATAGCAGTAGCTGTAGTAGCAGTTGCAGTATTCCCACATGCTAAAAATTCTTGCTTGACTCACATCATACTGAGTTGAATGGCATCCAATATTAAGCGTCAAGGGTTAAAAAATATGAGGAGATTGGACTTCGAGGTATCAGAAGCTTGTAGATTGTGAAATATCATTATGAACTCATTATGAGTACAGTCTCTTTTGAAATAAAGAAAAAAGGCCACTAAACCAGGCACCTTCTTGAGGAATGAGCCAAAAAAATCACCTTATGTACTCAAAACAGTAAGTCTCATGTCAACCATGTAAAGCAGGCAGAGTAAAGTTCTCTCGCGTCAACCCAGTAAAAAAAAAAAAAAAAAAAAAGTAGGATAAAGCTGTCTAGTTTTATGGTTTTGCAACATGAAGGCAGTGATCCTCTATCTTGTGTGCCATTTGACCTACTAAAGACGTGTTCTCATTATCTATTATGAATGCAGGAGCGTAGACATTACCTCGAAGATGCCATCCGACTGTTTGGCTTCTTCAGGGAGTGCAGCGACTTTGAAGCCTGGATGGTCGACAAGGCAAGAGACGCTTCCACTCGTTCTCTTGTTTTGTAATGTAGTACATCCATTGTTTGCAATAAGTGCCAACATTCCTTTCCGCAGGAGAAGATGCTGACAGTTGATGACCCGAAAGAAAATGTTGAAGTTCGCAAGAAAAAGTTTGAGGTTGGTCTCTATTTCTGTCTGTGTTGCTGTTGTAGTGGATTGTCCAAAGGGGTAGCTCTTTACAACTTAATTGTTGATTGTGTATTGCTCAAAGAAACAAGTAGAGGTGTGTGAACACCAAAATTTTCAAATAAAAATTGAATACAAGTATCCAGGTTCGAATGTTGACTTGAATATTGAATGTCAAAACACAAATGTATCTTCACTAACGACATTTTGTTTAACCCACTATCACGATAAGAAAATATACTAATGAATAGTCACTGCGATGTACATTGCTAACAGGAACACACTGTTTGGGTTAGCCTGTCATATCAGAACTCTACTGATAAACTATCACAGCTCAAAACATGTAGAAACAAATTCTACAGGCGGCAATGAAGGAATGCAAGTTGTTCCTTAGAATCTGGTCGCTGCAATGCATGTCAATGAGATTCTGTGGAAGGTAACGGCTTCAAATGGCAGGGCAACACATTTTGACTACATGAGCACCGATATTCGAATCGCCTCAAATGTCTGAACATATTGAAAACCTTATTTTTGAATTGAATACGAGTATTGAAAACGTAATATTCGATGAATATTCGAGCTATTTAACTATTCGCGCACTTCTGGAAACAAGGATTGAAGAAGAACTGAACAGATCTGGCACTTCATTTCTTCCCTGATTCCTGTTTTGTGAGCACTACCCAGCCAAAAATATGAAATATTGAATACTTCCTGAACAGCTCTCTTTGTGGTTCAAGTATCGCTGCTGCATAATGAAAATCAACAGTGTAAACCTAAACGCAGACACTGGACAACAAGACGTGCACCTATGCTGTGTATGTTTTCATATCTGTTACCTGCATTAAAGGTTGTGCTCTGTATTCCATCATGCATCCTTGCCCTGTCACCCAAATGCTTGATCGTAGAGGTGTTGTTGCATCGTTTGGTAGCCTGTGTGAAACACGACAATTCTCTTTTGTTTTCCTAGAACTTCTTGACTGACATGTCGGCAAGCAAGCTGCGTATGGATGAGATCGACCGGCAGGTTGGAGAGTTCGTCCAGAACAAGCACAGCCAGTTGGATGCGATCCGAAGCCGCAGCCGACAGATACACAGCAGGTGATGTATAGCACTGTTTTTAGTAGCTGTAATCAAAAATCTTGCCTTAAGATTGCTTTATGATTTTTATACTGCACATGACTCGCACAACTGTTACTGTATGTATTTTACAATATTCGTCGCTTATCTCTCGTTATGTATCATTGTGGGAAGCATTTTCCTGAATATGCTTGTGAGACTTGGGTATAGAAGACGGGCTGCATAGTTTGCATCGACATGTTTGTTTGTGTTATTCATGGAAAATAAAGAATGCCTGTCAGTGAAGGTTCCCCTCAAATTTTTTGGAGGACTCCCGTGTTAATGTTAGGGTCTACTTAACCTGACTTTTCAGGTGGGACCGGTTAAACCAGCTCAGGACACAGAAGGAACGAAGCCTGGAGGGTGCTACCAGGTAAGCAGTCAGGAAACTGCTCATTTCTTTTTATGTCATCCTTCAAACAACAAGATTTCTTGTATGTAATTTCAGAAAGACTTTACGACATTGCTTAGTCTACAAAATGTAACCGTTTGCTTGTTTATCCTCGCAAAAACATTCCTGAACAGCAAAGCTTTCTTGTGGACTGTGGTTGGTTCATGCTGAATAAAAAGTGAGAGAGAAAGACAGGACAGAGCATCAGAGCACAGTGTCCCATCTTTCTATTTCTTTCGTATTTTGTGCAGCATGTTAGTATTTCTTTGCATTCCACGAATTTACTTCGCGAATTTAT
Organism: Hyalomma asiaticum; assembly: GCA_013339685.2. NCBI lineage: Eukaryota > Metazoa > Arthropoda > Arachnida > Ixodida > Ixodidae > Hyalomma > Hyalomma asiaticum. The sequence goes on from CM023487.1 coordinate 21,519,565, forward strand.
TTCACTGAGTTTGCCCATCTCTTGAAATAATAAGGCAGCTGGACGGAGTGAGGACAAAAATCGACGTTAATACGGCCGTGCATATTTTCACTGTTGTATTATCATGCTGCTTCAGTGTAACTTAGAGATGTGCAGTTTCATCCAAACAGTAAATCAGCGTGAGCGCTAGCTTATGTTGCCGCAGGAGCTGGGTGTTGAACCACTTCCTTGGTCATTTCTTCTTGTGCTTTGAGCTCGTTTAGGAAAAGAAAGCTCCTAAAGGCTGCACCATCATGTGTGTAACATGAGGATACAGAAATACAGCAGTGTCACTTGGAAATCAAACAGGTTTAAGTAATAGTATAGTTGAGATTGAATGAAAAATAATGTAGCTGGGTAGACTGTGTCTAATGTGTACAATGTATAAATAGTAGTTTGCATATTTATATAAATAATTAGTTAATTGACAGAAATGTACAAGGTGCTGTGACTACAGTTCTGGCTGACGAATGTCCTGGCTCTCCAAAATGAACCCGTGTGGCTGCGATGAATGATATGAATCTCGTACGCGGCGGTGTAGGGTAGCTGCCACAAAGTTACAACTATGGTGACAAACAATAACACTGGAAAAACATGAACCGATAGAATAATGCAAGAAAATGAGTAATATTACAAGCACATTTGAAAAGCTTAGTGGATTTTGTATTGTTTGGCAAAGCTCATACAAAAGAAAACTGATTAGGAAAAGTTGCAATGACATGCTCGAGTAGTTCAGAATCAGGGTTACAGATTGGGTACCAAAAGAGGAAAAGCTCAGTTGAGAGTATAGTTGAGAAATAAGTGGCGTGACAAAATTTCGAAATTTGCATGCATAAGAGGAGGTAAACTATTGCAAGGAAGGTGTAACTGGAGATGGCTCTCTTCCTGCAGGGGATATGAAATAGGTTGATGGTATTGATCATGTTCCCTGTTTTTTAATTGCAGTGTGGAATTGTTCCATCGTACCTGCGATGATGCTCGGGACTGGATGGCGGAAAAACTGCAGAAAATTGACATTGAGGAGGTCGGCCGAGACATGAAGACCGTGCAGGCTCTGCAGAGGAGGCACGAGGTGGGCATCATCTACATTTTGTTAGTTTTTTTAAAATTTAATTCTGTGCCATAACATTTCGTAACCTTGTTGTCTTTCTTCGTAATGTCTCTCTCTGTGTGATTATTATTATTATTATTATTATTTTAGAATCTGGAACGTGAACTGGCCCCTGTGGAAGAGAAATTCAACAGGGTCAACCTCCTGGCTGACTCGTAAGTTATGTTGTGTTCACATTTTGGAACAGCTCGTGTGAATAGTGCAGTGTGTGTGAATGACTGCGTGAAGATAAGGTAAACACTATCTCATACATCGCTATTAGCTTCGTAGCATTTTATGTATTACTTCACTAAACACTTGCTTTACAGGGTGCCTATGTGCGCATTAGACATGTATATTGTTGCTAATTCAGTGTCCTGGAGAATAAAGCAAGTACTAATTTCTTCTTGTAGTTTATAGAATAAAATCCGATCCACTGTGCTGTGTCTTGACATAAGCTGTTATTCTGTAATCACTTCCCTCTGTAGTGTTTTATTGCATAGTGCCATAAATTTCTAGTACATAAGCTTAATTGCAGTGTATTGACTACCGCTACCACTGTCAGTATTACTGCCGCTGTTACTACCACTGTGAGAAGTTCCTGTTTGGTTGATGGTTTCGGCGTTGTTCTTCCTTTGAATTCATAATTCTTGAAAATTATCTTGTGTTTCCAAGGGATTTGAACAGCATTATGCTGATGCGTGAATAATTTCGAAAAAAAAAATTTGCAGAGGGCATGCTGTAGACATCATGCTTTTTCATTTTGCGTGTATGAAAAGTTATTCTAAATTGTATACAGGTTCTGTAGTGAGCATAGTTTGAGAACTGTATAACACAAATTAATTATTTGCTTCTTCTGTAGTGTGAAAGCAGCTTACCCAACTGAGCGACCCAATGTTGTAAAGAGGCAAGGAGAACTGCAAGACCTCTGGGACCAAGTGAAGGTAAGAACAATCCAAAATCAAATAGAAGCCATCAAAATATTTAAACAAACCAAAGCCAGCTTAAATGCCTGGCTTTAGGACAACCCCCTTACCTCTGAATATCTGCATGCATTCGTCAATGGGTGTGCACAAAACTTGTGGTGGTATTACTGCCATACAGGAACGAGCTGCTGAGAGACGTTCCAGGCTTGAGGATTCCATGGGACTTCAAATTCTCGCAAACAGTGCCAAAAGTTTGGTGAGTGATATAGTACATGTACTTTTCTTTTGTGGTGTAGAATGCAGTAAGCTCATCCGTACTTATAGAGTGTTATTGAAGTGCATGAAACACTATCTAGTGGTCCTGTAGCGAATTAAGCTCTGCGGTGTGTCTCCACTCTTTGTTGTCACTAGTGCGAGCATGTGCGACATTCCATCTTGGGTCACTTAAAGTTTTATATTAACAAATATAATCAGTGATGCGAGTTTCGTGGGCATCTGTGTCCAAACTAGAACAGAAGATGAAGGCTTGAGTTGATGAACAGATCATTCAAAACGATAAAGAACAGGGAATGTCGTTAGAGCTAATGTTGTGACAAGTGGGCTTGTGTGCATTCATGCTTTGACAAAGACACATCTACTTGCCAAACATTGACTCAAGCGGCATTCCCTATTCTTCTGTGCTTTCAACAATCTCTTTATCAATGGGCATGTGCGGTGTGATGATGCTTGGAACTGGTTATTGTGAGCTGATTTTGCTAGCAAGTGTGTCATGCAGATTGGCCTTGATGTATAACTCAAGCATTATAAACTGTAGGGAACATTATAAATTGTAATGCAATGCAACAAAAAATGGAAAAAAATTAAGGGGTAGGAAGCAAGCAGGATGGAACGAGGGATCAAGCGGAGGCAGCTGTTATCCTTATATCAACTAAGAGAAAGAAATGACGGACCTGGGCAAGACACATAATGAGGAACCGTAATGGGCACTGATGGACAAACATGCAGTGGCAACCATGTGTGTGTGTACATCCCCTTTTTCTTGTGCAGTGTTTCTTGCAGTTCATTTTATTATTGTCAAGGCTGTACCGACTCGCTCAGTTTTATATCTTGCTTGAACTTGTTTTCGTCCAGCTTGCATGGGTGAGTGAAGTGAAGGTTGCGCTGAACAGCTTCGAGCCTGCCCGTGACGTGGCGACAGCAGAGGACAACCTCAAGAAACACCATGACCTGGGTGATGACATTCGCAACCACGAAGACGAGTAAGTGCTCCATTATTTTTTTCAGGAAGGTTCCGGATTCTTTAGGTTACATTGATTGTAATGCTAGACTTGGAGACAGCTTTAGCTCTAGTACACAGGAGATTAAAGTTTCCATCTGACATTCATGAGATGCATGGTTCCATGATCATATTCCTTTTGGAACCATTACCATGTTCCATTTTTGGAACTGTGCATCTCACATCCATGAGATGCATGGTTCCAAAATTTTAGTGTAACATATGTGTATGATAGTGCTTTACAGCTGGAAATGGCCTGTCTGAGAAAAAAAAAAAAAACTTCTCTTTTTGAAAAAAACCTCTCTTTTCGGTAACAAACAAATCATGCCACAAGATTTTTCTGGTTCATATCTCATACTGTAGTGATGATTGCTCATTTATATTGTAAATGTCAGAATGTTATAGTCACTTGTGTGTTGTTATAATCAAAAGCAGCAATAGGGATATGGAAATGACCCCAAAGACATCTTGAGGCTTACTGCAAATGCATGACGCAGGATTGAACGCATGAGGACATACTGTGCCCTTTTGTGTCTTCCATCCTGTGTTGTTCCCTTGTGCTAAACCCTAGCATATGCAGTACCAACTAGCCCATCGACATATCTTGTTGACCCAAAAATACCTACATCCAATCAGGTAGTTTGGTAATGTTGTTTGCTCCTCATAAAAGTGAGCCGGTTATTGGACGTTTAGTGAATAGCCCAGGAATAGTCCCTTGAAGACTGGGTGCATCTTTGCATATGTAGCATAACAGACAGAACAGCACATCACATAAAAGATGAACATTCTGCATATCCCTCTCCAACCAGCTGTCCCGGCCCTTGTGCTGTACTCTCTCAGATATGTTGCCTTGCCAGCTAGCTTGGGTACATACCTTTGTTAGGGGGCACATTTGTTGCATGACCACACTATAGGGTTTAACAGCAGTGATTGCTTAGAAGGTTGTGAAGATTGTTGGAGCATTACTCTCTCTTCGTAGGTTTGCTGACATCCAGGCTCTGGGTGAGAAGCTGTTGTTGAAGAACAAGGACAACGAGGAGATGAAGGCGACGTTGAAGCAACTGCAGGAAGAGCAGAATGCGATCCACCGAGGATGGCAGGAAAAGCTAGACTATCTGCGGCAGGCCGTTGATCTTCAGGTATGCCATGTAGTATCCCTCTTCAGTTAGTTCACGAGTGTTAGTTCGGGAGACAAGTGCTTGTTGCTGTCTATGGCTGTCAGAGCAGAAGCAATTCAGGAAATCTCCTTCATTGGCAAGTTGGTCGAAAATATTCTGAAACCATTGTGGCACAAAAAAACACGGACAAAGAAGAAAGGAAATGACACCAAGGGCATGCTATTTTTTGTCAGAAAAGGAGACATGGATTGGGTCAGCAACTTGTCTATTTGCTCATTTGGTAGCAAGACATGCCTTTCTGATTTTTTTTTTTTTTCTGTGAATAACATGTATTCATGCACTTTACGGTGTACATATCTTATTCTGTTTGGCTGGGGTAGACTAGTAAACCAGTTGTGGGTGGGTATCCATTGTGTCTAGTACTTTTTTTCATCACCCTTGTTGCTTTGTGGTACAATGGCTTCTATATATAGAAATAAGCTGTAGAATCAGACAGAGAGGTGGGAGGACAAGGAATCGGGAGTTAGGGCGGTATAATGGGCAGTGCTATTGAGAGGAAGTGAACATTTGGGTATTAAAAGATAAGCAGATACAAATAGTCTGTCTTGTGTACTAATAAGTATATTGTCCACTCCTGTCTGACACTGGCACTTTCCAGGAACATTGTTCATGAAGGAAATTGCAGTATAGAATGGAGATATACATCGGTTTGCTTAATATGCTTGCTTAATATGTGTGTGAAGTATTCCACTGTATCATAGTTAAATTCTGATCATAATGTGGTTTCTCTGTACGAGGTTAGCTGTCTATGCCTGCCTCAAGTTGCTGGTATTGGGAATGAAATTTGAAGTTGTAGGCTAACACTACCGCTGCACAGCGAAATTAACTGTGCTTTGTTGGCATGATTTCATAGCTTTCATTTTTAGACTGTCTGAGTATTGTGTTACTGATGTGCTCAGGTGCACAAACTGTGTAGAGTGCACAAAGCTACATGCCTAGTGTCCTTTATCTTGAAAGACAAAATAATGAACTTTCCTTTGTTGCACAGAGGACTTATTTGTCAGAATGGCACAATGCTTGTGCTGTAGTCTCCAAGATTGATGTTACATCTCACTGTTCTTCATGACATTAGCCATTTGTAGTAATTAAGCTTGCTGTACAATTCGTCCAGTCTCTACTAGCTTCATAGCCTCATGTGTGACTCTCTTAATGCACCTTACATAATAAGGCTGATGTTTCGTTGGACATTCTGTAAGAACTTATCTTATGAGATCTTGTGATAGCTGATCCCACGTCTTCATGGTTTCAGATGTTCAACCGTGAAGCTGACCAAATCGACAGCATTACAAGCAGCCATGACGCACTGCTGGACTTTGAGGACCTAGGGGTGAGTGCGTCTTCTTTTCCTTTCAAGTAAATCAAGGCTTCCTAGTACAATGCATTAATTACAACCAACATATGTTAATTCAGACCACCCTTGATGACGTTGAGGCTCTGTCCAAGCGTCATGAGAACCTCATCAACACCCTCCTGGTTCAAGACCAACGTGTCGCTGCCTTCAGTGACATGGCCAACAAGCTCATTGCGGCGGGGCACTGCAAGAGCAAGGAGTAAGTGCGGTTAATTTTACTAGTTTGGTAATGGTTTCGTTGCTTGTATTATCTCTGCCCATGTAAGTGTTCCATTGCTCTGCAGTGATGCAAAAGCTTTGATATAGCGAAGTAGTCAGTATAATAAGCAGTTTCATTTATATTTATGAGCATAAGTGATGAACGACACTGACTAGGTGTGCAGTGGGTTGCAGTCAGGCCTTGATATTAGTATAACTAAATAACGAACATAACAAATTTAATGACTGTTTATTGTTTCTTATTATTAGTGACGAAAGAGAATGACCAGCTGATGGAGCAGTTGCGCGCAGTTAAATCTTAACATAACGAAATATGCAGTGTATAACAAGCTTTGGTATATTTGTGTTCATAAATGAGAAAGAGGGTCATCTCATTGTTGGGCTGTGGTTATGCAGTTGAACCTAAATACAGTGAAACGCTCAATACAGCAGACATTTATTGATCCCCTAGTTTAGATAGAAAAGAATGTGTAGTCTTTCAATTTCAATCTGACGTAAGAATTTGGTTCGACAGTTTCAATTTAATTAAGTCTCCGTGTATCGCATGCATCCAAGCTACTCACTTCTGCACTAATTCTTCAGGCAAAGTCTTAGATAATGGCAGAAATTTTCTTTTTCTTTTTGATATTGAGTATTATAAAACATCACATGCTGTTCGTGAAATCTGCCACATTACCTGTCTGATCCTTTTCGTGTTTCTCATATTTATTTCTTTAGCTATACATAATGTTGCTTAGTTCTTTTTTTTTTTCTAATTTTGCTTATGCTATGTGGATTTTGCTTATGCCATGGTAATTTTTTCTGTTTCTTTTTTCAAAGTGTGTATTAAGCATAACAACTGCACTGTCACACTTCTGATGGGGCTTTTTAAAGAATCTGATGGCATTTTGAGGAAACAAACATTATCTAAATCTATTCTTTCTCATTAGAATCGACAAGCGACGCAACCAAGTTGTTGCCAACCGTCAAGCAGTAAAGGACAAAGCATACAAACGCAAGGAACTTCTCGAAGAGTCAAGGGTCTACCATGAATTCAAGGCAGAATCAGCCGAGGTGAGACAAATAAATTTTTTAGGAGTGTCACATGGCAAAACCCAAGTTGAGTGCAATGTTGCGCATGCTTTTGCTTTATTGTTGCTTTGTGCATCATTGCATACACGCCACTGGTATGTCATCTGGTTAGGTAGTCGAAGGGTTTGCTTTTGATTTAAACTAGCCGAAAATAGTGGAGTAGGAAGAATTATTTTGTATTTTTCTTTTGTCAGGAATCTCTACATGCATGTCTAATGCATTCTCTTTCCTTGCCAGAGCATAAAAAGCCATTAATACAGTTAGCTTAAAATTGGGCAGTTGCGTGACAGAGGTGGTTAAATATATGTGTTCACCAAGAACAATCAGCACTCTCATCTATATAAGTTCTCTATTTGCTTAACCAGCGCAGCTCTGGTAGACAATAAGAACACATCAGCTGGGAACACAATTATTCAATGCTTGAATTCAACTTTACCAGGAGCAAAAATGTAGATGTCCCAACTGCTGCTGCTGCTTTTCCTTGTGAGCAAGTGTAAAAACTGGCTGTCATTGACCTTTCAACTGACAGATGTCAAGCTGGATTCAGGACAAGCTCAAAATGGCAGCCGATGATTCCTACCGGGACCTCACCAACCTGGAGCGCAAGTTACAAAAGCATGAAGCCTTCGAAGCGGAGCTCAAGGCCAACGAGGCTCGGCTCCACGACATCAACGCGGTTTGTGCTCTTTCTTTCTGCGATACCCTGTCGATGTTGAATGCAAGCTTGTGCATGGCCTTTTGTTAAACTAAAGAAATTCCAAGGAGCCTGTTTTGTTTGCTGTGATATTAGTTTATGACATGTTTGTAAGGTGTGAAGTGTATTGGCAGTTCGCTTCTCTACTTTTGTCTGCTTAATTAAGCTTGTCAGTTTCAGAATTGCTCAATATGGTCCTCTGAAACTATGCAGACATTTGCTTTTGAGATTACTGTTGAAACTAAGCAGGCTTAGTGACAGAGTGAATCGGGCACCATCGTATGTTCTTTCTATCCAACCTGAGGCTATATTCTCGGTGAATTGCTCTTAGGTGATGTGATGAAAAAAATTTCTTACAACAATGAAAAACAAGGAATGTCGCTAGGGTAAATGTTCTAACAAGTAAACATGCCTTCGTTAGTGTGAGATCAACGTGTCAAGGTGAAGACTTGCCTTCCATTCTTCCCCAAAAAACACAGCTCCAGTTGTCGAAATGTTGGCTCCAGCGACATTTGCTGTTCTTGCCTTTTCAACAATTTTTTTTGTCACATTAGGCTTCCATCTTCTTCTGGATTTCTTTGTTTGGATTTGCTTGAGGTAGCAGTTAACATGATGACTTGTTAGAGTGAAAAATGTGGTGCACATCAGCTTTTCAGTCTTGGTATAGCCAAGCCTTGGTATGAAGAATTCAATATGACATGGAAATGGCTTCGTTTATATGTATGCTTGTAACACTGTTTTAATGGCAGTGCTGCCTATTATTAAATTTATTATAGCCAATAATTTTTTATATCGAGGTAGTATCAAGGTGATGTTGAAAGTGATCAACCCATAATGCGGCCCCCGCAGTGAATTTCACGTGGGCTTTCTTGGAGGAGGGACAACTGTCTTTGTAACTCGGCGCAGAATGGCCACAGCTTGATCGCTGGGAAGCACTATGCATCCGACGACATACGGAGTGTGCTGGACTACCTCGACGAGCAGTGGCAAGAGCTGTGCCGGCGAACCAATGAGCGCGGCCAGTGTCTCCGCCAGGCATCGGCGCAGCGGGCACACAACCGGGCACTCGAGGACGCCCGCGTGAAGCTGGACGAGCTGGAAGCTGCCCTGGCATCGCGCGACCTTGGTCACGACCTGCGCAGTGTCAAGGAGCTTCTCAAGCGCCATCAGGTGGGTGTGGGCAAGGTGCCCTTTTCCTGTGGTGACTTGGTTGTATGGAACTGGGATTAAGTGCTCTGAAATGAGATGTTGGCTGCCAAGTGCAAGGTCGCAGGTTCGATTCTTGGCCATTTTTTAAAATGAGAAGCATTTCTGGCTTTCATAAATTTTGGTGCCTATTATAAAACTATCATCATCATTAGTTCAGGTCGCCAAGGGCGTGCACGTCTTCTATGCCTTGCCTGATGTGGGGCATTCGCAAGGGCGCTTCTTTCTTCTCTTGCACATGTGACCTCAGCTCAATGCTACACTGTAAAAACTGCGGCTGGCGTGCGCACGTGTTCAAGCAGAAGAAAAAAAAAGAAAAGGACAGTGCATCGATTTGTCCGGTGCACAGCATCTTGCAAAGCTGTGCGTTTGTGCATGGTAAAGTATAGCAACGAGCCGCATCTGCCACTATCCGTGGTTCGACTCGAACATTTTTATGCTGAGCTTAGTGCGAAACTCCGAGGAGCGTTCGCTGGGCCACGCAGGGCTTTGCGAGGCATTTTCCGAAGCCTCGGACTACGACGAAATGTGGGTGTTCCAGAGAGAAATCCGGATCAGCGATGTGCTCATCAGCTTCACTGGCTTTGCTTTGCTAGTGCAAGCTTCAGTATTTTTTTTAGTTCAGGGTGCTAAGCTCCAAAATCTTAATTTGACTGATTCGCATTGTGGATACTCTCAGCATTCATTCCACTAATCCTGGCTTGGTTGATTGACGATGGTGTGGCACAGGGAATTAGCACATGCACGATTGCATGTCATCAAAAGGCTTATGAGGTGTGAGTAGATTAGCTTGATGATATCCATTCCTCATGAGCCTGTGACTGTTGTGAGGTGTGTTTAGGACTGTTTGCCTGGGGTCATTCGCCCACGTCATTGAAGCGGTCACAAGGCCAGTAGAAAGACGTTAATCACGTTGCATGTATTATCCAATGTATTTCACACGTGTGGAGAGTTTGGTCTGGTAAAATTAAGCCGTTGGAGTCGAGTTTTATGGTTTATGAGAAATGAAATGGAGTCTGATTTTTTCACAGGCACTTGAAGCTGAGCTGACGACCTGGGAAACAAAGGTGTTGGACCTGGTCCAGTTTGGCAAGGAGATGGCCGACAAGGGTCACTTCGATGCCCCCAACATTCTGAAGGCTACCCGCATAATCAGCGACCGGTGAGACCTTGTCTTTTGTTTTGAGTATTGTAATGGTGACTTTTAAACCAAGCGTCAGTTCTGAATTCCTGAAGTCCTTAGTAAGATATATCACCCTCCTCCCCTCGCCATTTCTTTTCTCTATAAATCTACCATAAACGTGTAGCAGTAGTTGCTGTGACTCGCTTGTATCTTAAAATCAATATCATTGAAGAAATTGGAGAGTCAAAGTCACCTTATCGGCACTATTGCAGGCAATTGAATAGGAACATATCTTTTGGCTAAATGCGACGTTTCTGGTGAAATCCCGGCTGCTCCGCCACATTTTGATGTGCCACAGTTTGAATGTGCATTATACAAACACCAGAGAACACTGGTGTTCGTATAATGGATTTGGATGCGCATTATACGAACACCACTGCCCTTTCCATCAAAAACATAAAGGTAAAGCACGCACATCATGTAGCATTCAATCCATTAGGGTTTCAAGCAAACAAAACCTGTTTTCATGCTTGCTTTAGTGGACTGCCTATTAGTCAGTGAGCGCCGCCAATCTAGTTTGTATGCATTTTTAGGATTTATCGATAAGAACTGATGATTATTATTAAATTGTTGGGAAATTGCCCTTTTGGGTTTGCTTTTAAGGGGGCAACACTGTTCACAAAGCTGATATTATTCTTGATGAATCTTTAACACTGTTCAAGAAAATTGCAGCTGAATGTATTGATAGCCTGTCTAGTCGGGAACTCAATCGCAACTTTGTGAGAGACTCCAGCCACGAAGTTTTATTTAAAGCTGGGGAATGTTTCAGAACACATTCAGTTTCTTCTTTCTCAATCTCCCCCATGTTTCGTATCCCTCCTTACGCCTATGAAACATTTAAAAGGAACGCAGTGCCCCTCTGAAGTATTACCCTCGAAGAAGGAACTGAATGTGGTCTGAAACATCGGTTTTCAATAGAGGATTTTGGCTGGTGTCTCTCAAAGAGTTGTGATTTAAGAAAGTTGTGCTTCCTTTGACTTCATGTTTCCATTTTGTGCTTTACCTAGTCGTAGTTCTGACTTGGTTTCATTTTCTATTTTTTGTTTGGACCATGTAGATTTGGCCAGCTGAGAGAACCCGCGGAGGAGCGCCGGAAACAACTGGAAGAGTCGCTCAAGCTGCACCAGTTCAACTTCGACGTGGACACCGAGAAACAGTGGATCACCGAGCACCTGTCGGCAGCGTCATCGCTCGACCTGGGCCAGAACCTCATCGACGCCCAGAACCTCTTCAAGAAGCATCAGGTGATTTGCATGAAACTGCTTCCTTTCGCAGTTTAATTTTTTCTTCGTGCCGATCATGAGTGGAAAATAAAGTGAAACAATAAACTAGTTTACAGTAAAAAATTATTCTTCAAGGCTTTTGTAGTTCTTAATCTTATCATCAAGGCTCGTAACAGGAAAAACCTAGGTCAAAGTGTCACTTTAAATTTCGGGTTAGAGTCCAGATTGAACGTCAGGTTGACATTATGCATTTCAAAACGTTTCTATATATATTTTTTTAACATTCTGGCTGCATTGGCTGAATAAGATTTTCTGGAACCTGCCATGTTGAGTCTTCAGGTGCCTTAGAACACAATGTAATTTTTACTTAAAAGCCATAGCAGATGCTATCAAAGTACATTCCATCATTGTGAGTTGGTATTTATTCTCTTGTTTGCTTTCATGCTTAATAATTAATTTATACTTACTAAACATAGTTTCAAGCCTCATAGCACTTTCAAGCACTGTAGAAAGGAATGGTAGGTTATTATACATATATATATATATATATATATATTGTTCTTTTAAAATTTAATTGCAAATGTAAAGGCATTACATTTGGTTCTTTCAGCAATAGAAACAATTAAGCGTAATAGTAGGGCTTGGAAAACGTCACAAATTGAGCTGCTCTTTTCTGCACTTTGATGATTGAGTCAAGGTTCACCCAAACCGCAATATGACATCAAAATAGCTTCGTCATATTCAATAATTTGCTATAAATACGCATTTATAACATTGTTGCAATGTTAATACCATTTTTCATTGAATTCAGTATAACTGATAGTTCATTATTTCCACATTTGTTGTGTAGAGGCCTGGTTGTATGAGCCGTAGGATACTACATCAGGTTACTACCAAGGATGCTTCACAGTATGCTGTTGTATCTGTTCATATTTGTACCAACTATCTCAACGAAGATCGTTCCCCTCTTCTTTTTTTTTTACAGAAACTAGAGCGGGAGGTACAGGGCCACCAGGCAATGGTGGACAAGACGCTGGCCGCTGGTGATGCGCTGGTCAAGCAGCGCCACTTTGCGGCCGCCTCGGTCAAGGACAAGTGTCATGAGCTGGTCGCCTGTTGGAACCTGCTGCTCTCAGAGTGCAGCAAGCGTCGCAAGAAGCTCGAACTACAGCTGAAAGCCCAGACGGTGCGTCCACCTTGTTAAGCCTTGATGCTGTTGCGACACGCGATTAGAGCTATGATCTAAGCTACTGTAAGTTCAAAACTATGTGGCTTCTGGGATAGTTTGTAATTTTCAGACATCGATTCGTGTGCAGAGTAGGCAGCTAAGAAAGAATATGTGGACAGTAGCAGAGTGGTTGTTAACTCTACCATTATTCCCCTGTTTGTTGTGTGCAGTTAAAGTTAGGCAAATGCTACTTGCATAGCTAATACTGATAATATGTGCTGGTACACATTTATGAGGGTGAGGCATGTGTTGTTCACATAACATCATGCTATGTGCCAGCCACCTGCAGTTCAAGTTCTAAAAAAGATTTGTAGGTGTGTGAAATTATGTTACTTATTTTTTTTTTAACTTGGAGGCACTTTGTGTCTTGGAATTATCGTAAGCTTTAGCAGCATAATGATTGCCACTAGATGGATCTGTTATTTTTATTGTTCTCGTTTGCATTTTTCGAAGCTTAAATATTCAACTGAGATTTGGTCAAGTACGTTTCTACCATCTCTGTTAACACCATGTTTCTATGGCTGTGTGTTTGCTCACTGGACCAGATATGGATTAAGATTGCGGTTGCAGCATTTGATTTGTACACTTTGAATTCCAGTAAAAAAGGAAAAAGCACACACTTCTTTTCTTTTTAAGCTCTGCAAGAAAACTGAGCTTAGTCATAGTATAGCTTTGTGCCTTGAAAACAGACTTTGAGACTTCGTGCATTACGGTGCTGATGGATTTACGTTTATGAACCTAATTTCACATTCACACACTTCATTGTAATGCAGCCTAAATAATGAGCCTCCTGTTTTCACCAAACAGTTCTACTCTGAGGTGAATGAAATCGAGGCTTGGATGAACGAGAAGAAGAGTGTTCTGACCAGCACCGACTTCGGCCGTGATGAAGACGCTGCTGTGAAGCTCCTCACCAAGCAAAAGGTGTGTGTTAATAATGACACAAAGCCGAGCTGGTTGGAACGGATTCATAATGGGGTATGGTAAAACATGTAGACACAGACACAAAAGTAGAGTAATGGACAACACAAGCACTGCTTCTGTTGTCTACTCATCTTTCCGGGTGTCTGTGTTTGCACACCTTATTTGATTATTTCACTACGTGCCTGTATAATGTTGCGCTGCAGTTTCGTTGTCACTAGCTAAAGTCAATTTGACCTCGCAGTATAGTTACATCAAAGTTAGCAATAAGAAAATGTGTGAGAAGAAAGGCCAATGGAAACAGTAGATTATACGACAGGATATTCACGCTCTTACGCACAGCATTTTTACTTGTCTGTGTCCAAAGGTTTCATTTTAATTTTGCTGTATGTGTGGCACTGTTAGAAAATTTTAATGTATTAGGTAACTGTTCAAGTTAACTATACAAGCATTGCAGTTCATTTCCTTGCATGCTCAGTAAACCAGATTTAGTGGACCAGTGGTGTAATAACTTGAGCTTGAGTGTATCGTTAGCTCCTTGATTTCTAATGTCCCTGTTGTCTGGCATGAAGTGCAACAGTTATGATTTCTTTAAGCCATGCAAGTTCTTTAGCTTCTTTTTACAAAATATGAACGACTGTCATTAAAACAAAATTTTTGTTCCAGGCACTGGAGCTTGAAATTGACACTTACTCCGGTCTTGTGGTAGAGATGACCCACCAGGGACAAGCCATGATTGACCAAAACCATCCTGACTCCAAGATAATTGCCAACCAAATGGTAAGATTTTTTTTGTATCTTGTTTTTAGACACCTCTGTCTACTTAGCTTGGGCGCGTGCAGTGTCTGGTGTTACGCAATATATCAGCAGAATTCCACTGTTATGCAAAATGAATGACAAGGGGAACATGAATGTTCTGGTGAACACATCTTTTTAACATCTGTTGTGAGTGAAGTCTTGCTTGATGACTCAATTGTTCAAAAAATTGTTATTTGAGCTTTGAACTTGGTGCACAGCCTAACTCATGCCAACATCTCTGGAAGCGGTGATATTCTAAGGGGAAGATTGCATATTTGTTAGTGTTAGCTTGTTGGTGTTTTATTTACTTAAGTAGCTGAGTATAGACCAACTGGTAGAAATTTTATTCATAGTAGCAGTACTCACTTGTAAAAGTACTGCGAGAATGCCTGTTCATCTAGGCCAATAAGGTTAATACTCATGTTGTTACGTGTTTAACTATTTCGACACTTTCTTGTTCATTGCAACTTACAGTGTTAAACAGATGAGGCGTACGAGAGCAGAGACATATGCACACGCAGTATTGGGCTTGTGTTGTAAACGACTATTCACGAATGAGAAAGTGCTGAGGCAGCTAAAATTGTAGCAACGTAATTTTAACGGCAAGAACAACTTAATTTAACAACGTAGTTTTAACGTCTTTGAATTCACGCAGCAAACAGTGAACCAGGAGATGAAGAACCTGCAGAAGCTGTCGACCGTGCGGCGGCAGAAGCTGATGGAGGCCAAGCACACGCACGAGTTCTTCCGCGAGAGCGACGACCTCCAGGACTGGATCAACGAGCAGACACAGGCTGCTCTCTCAGAGGACTATGGGAAGGACTATGAACACCTTCTGGTACGGCTCTGGGGGCATTCTTCGTGTAGACTTATATAATCCATTTTGAAATAGTAAATGTTTCAGTGGTGACGCACTGGTTAATTGGAGAGAAAAGTTTTGCAGGCACCCCGCAGTGCTATTCGAAATCATCCTAGAGTGACAAGGAGTTTATTGCCTCACAAATCGCCTGCCACAAAAACTTTTCAAATCCGTTAGGTACTGTCGAACTTACAGCATCATTGACGTGGTTTGTTGGAAGAAGAGCAGGCGCTTTTGAGATCCATTTTGAAACAAAATTGTGTGATTCCATTTGGCTCACATGTTCACTGGAGTCTTCATAACCGATCGGCAGCGTTTTCTTGCTGTGTTCAAAGGTTGCTGCAGGACCCCTTAATCTACCTATGTATAATTATCATCACGTGCCTTGATAGCCAACGGAGCCAACATTAGCAGGCAGTGCTGATGTTGTGCGAGTAAATATGGCAGGGCTTCTCACAAAGTGAAACATGAACTTGTTTAAACTTTGGCACCCTCAATGCTAGTGGATAAGTAACAATTAATAACATTCATTTCTAAAGCTGTATGTATCTGCCTGTTCTGTGTGTATCTGCCTATGCAGTACACCCTTTTTGAGATCAGAGCTGCCAAGCTGAGCTCCTCGGAAAGCTTTAACAGCCCAGTACGCTTGTTTAGTTGCCTTGGGTGCAGTATTTAAATTGTCCTTTGTCTCCATGTTCGTAACAACGAAGGAAAGTTGTTAAATTTACAAGTATTTACTGACATTATTCATGTGTGAAACTTGGCACATCATTCAGATGTTGTAAACAATGTTGTGAATGATGTTTTAAACACTACTCTGTTGCATTCAGTCAAGCTACATGTCATTTGAAAATCAGTGCAGCAACTGAATTAAACAGAACAGCATTCATTTGTGATAACTTATTTGTAATTACACATGCAGTTTTCATAATAACATCATATGGAGGATAATAAATTTACTTTTGATTGATTGATTGATTGATTGATATTCTCATGTTGTTAATGTTATCATTAGACAATCCTTGTGCTTTTCTTTGAATTGCCACTCTCAACTCTTTATGTAAAACTTGAACATAGGTTGTTACATTTATTATTTGTGTCATAGAAAACATTAATTGAAACATTTTCCTAAATTTTTTGTATTGGCACAGCTTCTGCAAGCTAAGTTCGAAGACCTCAAGCTTGTCGTGGACACTGGCAAGGATCGGCTCGACCAGTGCATTGCCCTTGGTCAGCGCCTGATCGCAGCTGATGTTGCTCGCTCTGGAGAGATTGAAAAATGCCTTGAGCACCTTGAGTAAGCTTATTTCTTTCTTGCTTGGCTTTCTCATTTCATATTTATTTAACCCTTCAATTTACCACGATCAGTGCAGGCATTTATCTGGACTGAAAAAATTTTTGTGACCATCATGGGTGATTTTCACGAAGTTCTCTGAGAACCCATCGGTGTGCACTGACTGGCTTTTGCTTTCGTGTTCACCCCCACAACCTTTCTTCCTTGAGATGTTGCTCTAATATAAGAGGTTTTTCTTTTAACAGGAGACTAGCTTTAGCTATTGTGATGTTATGTAATCATTGTTAGATGTTATTTGGTTTAAACAGCATAAAGTAACAATCAATAACTAGTTTCTGTTTTCCTACTCATCATAATGGCCCTCTGATTAGTCTAATCTTACTTTATGCTTATGATCATATAAACCTAGGAATATTGGGCAAACTGGAAACATGCCAAATGGCATTATGTAGAAACAACTGACATTATGTCTCTAGTTTGAAGTGTTCCGCTTGACAACTTGGCCTATACTTTTAGGTGCTTCCATTCTTGGGGTCATTACAAGAGCTACCAGAGCCCTCTTTTTATTCTCCCAATGCTCGAGGGATTATTTAATGAAATCTATGCAGATTTCCTTAAAGATCTACTGAAGCTACAAAAGAAATTCACAAGGCTTTTCGTAAATCTGCATGGATATCTGTAGTAGTTTTCAGCTACAAATGGGTGGATGCCCAATCTTGTCTTTTCACCAAGGATATTGGTAGCTTCATTGGTTAATCTAAGAATGAGGCTTGCCAGCTGTTGTAACGAGCCATTATTTTAATTTGCATTGTCTTTGCCAGAATGGTATCATTGATGTTGAACTGTTGTAATACTTCAGGTACCTGATGCAAGCCCTGAGTGAGGCCATGCAAGCTCGTGAGCAGAAGCTGCAGGCAGCCGGAGAGATCCATCGATTCAACCGAGATGTTGCCGATGCGCTGAGCCGAATCCAGGAGAAGTACACTGCCATTCCGGAAGAACTTGGGAAGGACCTGCAGGCAACCCAGAGCCTTGTTCGGAGGCAGGAAGGCTTCGAAAACGACCTGGTTGCGCTCGAAGCACAGCTGCAGGTGAGACAATAAGACCTAACAGTGCTGTCGTTCTTTCGTGTGACGCCGACACGGTTGCAATCTGCAGGTGTGCACGATGCACATCTGCACACCTATGATAGTGACCTGCCCCAATATTTTTAATTAAGCAGACTACATACTCTGTCCACTACATTATGCTGTGTAGCACAGGTCTGCAGGTTTGCATATAAGCCGTTGTGACATTTCCGAGCTAGAATGCTAATTTGGGCTTGTTAGTTGAACGTCAGCAAACTGAATGGTGACACAACAAAATGAATACGAGGAGGCAGTGACGACAAGGTTGCTGTTGTTGCATAGCTGTCTTGTGTCCAGTTGTCTGCATTGCTTGATCAGTATGACTATATTGCACCTAATGTTAGCCCTGAGACAATGATTCGACGAAGCAGATGAGCCATTATTTCATTAAGGACTGCATACACAAATTTTCTTCCTTGCTTTTTGTGTGGTATGTGTATGTGTGCGCGTGTGTGTGTGTGTGCACATATCGTGCGCCATAACCTCAGTATCAACGTTAACCTTGGTGTTAATGACTGCGACAAACCTTAGGTTATAGGGCTAAGGTAGCACTACCACTGGCTTTTGTGAGGGCTGTGTCCTATTAAATTTACTTGACTTTAACTTTGTGCACATGTCTGCACGTTACTGCTCAGGTTGAAAATTAGAAATCGATGAACTAATACAATGCATTGTACAGGACATGCATATACAGATGCACATACAGATTCACATACAGACGCTATGTTTACGTGTCACCTAACAGCTGTACGAGGGTTACGTTTGTTCAACCTTTTACCCACACATTGTGTGGTTACAGGTCTTGGTGGACGACAGCGTGCGCCTGCAGGCAGCCTATCCCGGCGGCAATGCGGAGCACATTGCAGAGCAACAGCAGCTTGTTGTAGACCAGTGGGCAGCACTGCAGGAGAAAGTGGCGCAGCGTAAGGATCAGCTCAAGGAGTCCCTGCAGCTGCAGAAATTCCTCTCCATGGTAAGGACTGAAGAGAGCCAGCTAGCGTGCATGTGTAGTTGCCATACATTTGTAGTTACCATAGTTACAAAATTATAGTACTACAGATGTATGCACTATAATTTTGAAACATATGCCAATCTTTTGTGAAGGATAATGAAATTAGCATGGGATATTTTGGCATCTACACTGCCTCACAGAAAGGATTTCTAACAAATATTCGCATATAACAAAGTATTGGATGTAACACACGGATGAGTGTAACTAATTATTGGATACAATGAAAATTGCTGGGCATTATGAGATATAGTGAATGTGTATTATATTGAATTTTCAGATACAACAAGTTATTAGCTGTAACAGACACAAATTCCATGAATTATTGCATATAACAAACATCTGCAGCACATTGTCAGATATAATAAGGTATTGTAGTAATGGGATAACAATGAGATGCATGTCAGCTACATCAGTGCACTGGGAAGGCATGCTTGTTACGAATATTGGATATAATGACGGTACGTTCACTTCAAACAGGACTGAGGTTTTACTGTACATGGAGCTAGAATCACGTAGACACATGCATGGTATGTGGCATATTGCAAGAAGGTTACCAGATAAAGAAGATGTAGAAGATAGAAAGGTACCAAGCTTAATAACGGTAGCATAATTTTGAATTCAGAATTATTTTTTGAAGCTTTACTTTGAGAGCTTTAAGAAAATCCCGTGCGGGTGTTACAAAGGGCATTTTCCTCAGAGTCACTTCTACCATGCCGACTAGTGAAATTCCCCTCTGAGATGACAGTCAGGCCATCTACAGTTTCAGTTGTAAATTAGATCATAAATCATCTTGTAATAGAGTGCAAGCGTACAAAGCGTAGGAAAGAATGGGCATATTTGTTCCTGTAAGCTCGCACTGTATTACAAGATGAATATGCCGCAACTCACCCAAATTGCCGCGCTGCTCAAGTTTACTGTGTATAGTTAATTTTGTTATTTCTGCTGCTTCTCTTGTAAAACCTGCTGGTTCCTGCCATACCTTCTAGCCTGCGTCCAGACTATTTCTGGTGAAATAATTTGAATTTGGATTGCTACAGGTTCGAGACCTGGAGACATGGGCACGTGGTCTGTGCTCAGAGCTTGCCGCCAAGGAGACCGTGCGGAGCGCCACTGGGGCACAGACGCTCAAGTCTGAGCACGATCAAGTCATGGCCGAGATCGAAGCCCGCGAGGAGAGCTTCAGTGATGTGCTCAAGTTTGGCAAGATGATGATGGATGAACAACATTATGCGACAGCTGAGGCAAGTGGTCTGCTTTGCCTCGTATATCAGTCTGACTTGGTGCTGGGCTACATGATTTGTGATGCTTGGGGAAGATGAAAAACAATACTTTGCATAGTGGGCAGACGTCAGATGACGTGGTTGAAGCTGGACAACCATTAAAAAACAAAGTGTACCAGCAACCACAAGTGACCTGACAAGGCAACAAACACAACACATGCACAAGGTGCAAGATGAGATGCAAGGTATAAGTTCTCAAATGTAGCCCATATTCTAGAATCATCCATGTTATCTTTAAGTGGGGAGGAGAAAACACTAACATTGCATTTACAATAGCTGAACTAGCCTAACCTCAGTGCTGGGGATAAAATCTAACTGTTTTTTTGAAGCGTCAATGTAAATGACTGACACTGCAAGTGAGAAAGGCGTCTGACAAGGAGACACTGTCTCTCCAACGTCGTTTACTACATGACTAGAAGAAGCATTTAAACTTCTAGATTGGAAAAAAAAAAAAAATTGGGGAATATTTCAACAACCTGAGGTTTGCAGATGACATGTAGCAATAATGTCGATGAACTACCATCAATGCTCGTAGACTTAGACCGAGAAGGTATCAAGGTAGAACTTGAAATGAACAGACATAAGACAAAGAAAGGTACAGCAGTTCATGATTGGCAACCAGGTTTCAGAACGCATACAAGTATATGTAAATCTAGGACAACTACTGACTGAAGAGCCCACTCCAAAAAAAAAAAAAAAAAAAAAAAGAGAAAGTCACAGAAGTATAAAAATTGGCTCGAAGACATTCTCAGGTTATGGCCGGCAGCTTACTGCTATCCCTAAAATGAAAAACATATAACTATTGCATTCTACCAGTATTTACTTATGGCTCAGAAACTTGGAGGATAATGAAGCAGCTTGAGAAGAAATTAATAACCACGCAACATGCGATGAAGAGAAAAGTGATGTGCATAACACAAAGACATAGAAAGAGAGCAGAATGGCTCAAAGAACAAGCAGGATTAGATGACATCCGTGCAACCATCAAGGAAAAATAAAATGGACCTGGGCAGGTCATGTAATGTGCAGGAATGATAATACGTGGACAGTAAGAACAACGGAATGGGTGCTTAATGCAAACGTAACTGCGGCAGACACAAAGAAAATGGAGTTAGTTATGAAATTAAGAAGTTTTCAAGTGTAAAATGGAACCAGCTCGTGCAGGGCGATATAAATGGGAGATCTTTGGGAAAGGCCTTCGTCCTGCAGTGGGCATAGAACAGGCTGATGATGATGTTGGTGTACACGAGCATGGTGTGAATAGGAAAGTGTGCGAGTGCCAATGAATGTGAGCACATGAGTTTAAGCGAGACCATGTGTCTTTGAAATAACAGTGCAAGGAAAGCAGTGGACAGGGACTCCTCAGAACAGGCGGCAACTTGCCGAATCACCCAGCTTGATGTGTGGATTCGAGTTCACGCGTAGCTCGTGAAAGTACGGCTAAGAGAGTGAGTAATTTCTACTTATTCTGGTGACGTTTGACCTCCGCACAGATCCAGGAGCGTCTATCCCAACTGTTGCAAGCACGTGATGACCTCCACCTAGCCTGGCAGCACAAGAAGGTCTACCTAGACCAACTGCTAGACCTGCACTTCTTCCTCAGGGATGCCAAGCAGCTCGACACCCTCAGCGCCCAGCAAGAGGTGGGTCACCTGTCTTTCGCAAGCCCTCGTCTGTGTCTTCTTGATGGGAAACTTGCCACGGTCTGTTTACTTGTGCTGCACCGATGCTGGTTATCACCATGACATAAAGGTGTAGGGGTATGCCAGGGCACTTCTCTGTTCAAACTTTGCCAAAGTTTTTGTCTACAGCACTGACAATCCTTGAAAAGTTGCTTAGAACTAGGAATTGCAGCTGATGGTGCTTCTTTTTTTTTTTTTATTCACTCATTATTTAAGTTGTGACAGTTTACAATGTTTTGCTTGTGCTGAGACATTCTTTGCACTCGTAAATCTTGTAATGAAGTCCATTAAAGAACTTCATGGCAAAGATATAAGGGAAATAATTGGTAAACAAGTGCATAAACTACAGGAGCAAAAGCTAGAAATTTGAATGTGCAGTCAAACACTGATAAATTGAATACGTATGTAACAACTTATTGGTTATAATGCAGTAAATACAGGATAGCCTTTATTTTACAAACATACAAACATACAGTTACAAACATACTTTTATGAAGAATTTTTCTATACAACGAAGTTGTCGTGTTAGATGCGACTTTATCATAACAAAGTTTGACTGAATTTGCTCAATAATAATACAAATGGAAAGTTGATGAAACTTTCATTGTATGCAGTGTGAGAATGTAAGAAAAGGGCAAAATAAAATGGCATGCCATAATGCCAAGTTCTAGTTAGCTTTTCTCCTCTCCAATGATATGTAGCAGGCCAATTTTGAGATTTCCCATTGCTGTTTTTTTTTATTTATTTAAATGTGGGAACATGGGAATGTAGTTCCCATCACTGTGATCACATCGTTTGCAACTGTTCTGATTAGGCAGCATGGTCATGCAGGTTTACTTGTCGGGCACCGAGGTCGGAACAACCGTTGAAGAGGTCGATGCCAACGTGAAGAAACACGAGGCATTTGAAAAACTCATGGCCACCCAAGACGAAAAGGTAATGTGGACTGTTCCATTTTATCGTAATAGTTGCTGTGCTTGATAAATGAAGATATGAATAGAAATTGTACTGACACTGTGTTTCCTGTTTGCTACATTAACCCTGTCTTGGGCTTATTTGGTTAAATTATGTAAACAATGGCAGTGAGGTAGATCACAAGTCATAGTTGCGTGAAAAATGGGAAGACTGACAGTACAAGTAAAAGTAAAAGTAAAATACAAGTAAAATACAGTAAAATACAGTACAAGTAAAATAGAAAGTAAGAGTATGCAAAAGCAATATTCTTCACTTGAGATTTCAGTGTCTTATTAGGGGAGACTAATAAAGATGTTTTGGTTTACTCACGTACAATGCATTTTCTTGTCTTTAATCTCTTGTTAAGTGAGGTTTCCACCCCTGAGAAAAACTTATCTCTTGCATATTTTAGTTCATAATATGCAACAAAGCCAATGTTGTTCTCTAACACTAAAAAAATAAAGGCTTATTAACACTCATGGCAATAGTTACTGATGTGTTCTCTGTGGAACACCTGTGTAATGAAATAATAAGCGTTACTTATATATTCTCACTAGAACAAAACTATGCTGTTGTAGTGGACTGTCGCAATGCCATGCCCCAAAACACCTGGCCTCAGCGGCCTTTGTACGAGCTTGCACAGGCGTTTGCATACAAAGGCAACTGGGGCTAGATGCTTCCAGGCATGGTGTTTCAACGATACACTATACCATCATATGTATCATTTCATTAACAACGCCAAATTTTCTAGGAACATCCAGCTACTTGATTGTCTTGACAATCGACATATACAGTTTATGTGCAAGGTTTTTCAGCATATAGCAGTTGCTTCTGTCTTTATTGATCAGGGTGTGATTTTTGAGCGTGCTTTTAACATTCCTATCTCCTCTTCAATGCCTCTGTCTGTGCAGCTCCAGACATTGGAGCAGTGTGGTGCCAAGCTCGTCCAGCAAAACCACTTTGAGAGTGGAACCATACGCAAGAGGATGGATGAAGTCGCAGCCAGGTCAGAAAACTTGCCATCATTCAGCCAATGTATTGGCAGCACTGCGCATTATCAGAATGGCATTTGTGGGTGAATGGTAAAATGAGGTTGATTTTTGATGAATTTACGTAAGATCCTTAGGGTACAGCACTAATAGATATGGATTCACTGCTTAGTATGGCAGGGCTAGGTGCATCATAAAATAGAATAAAAAGCTAAAACGCAGTAGCAAAAGCTGAAACATATAGCATTTCATGGAAAAATATTTAAAGGTAGCTTACCTCTCAAGCAACCACTTGTCTAACAGTATTCTTTACGTTGGTATGTGTAAACTTAGAAATAATGCTTTCCAAATGTCTCCACATTTGTTTTTATGAATTGCAAAATGGAAACCCCTAGAATGCTATAGTTGCAATTTGCTATGTCGATGTTCGGCTGCATTGTCATTCATGCTTTAGCTGCATTCGTACAGCAAAACTGCCTATTCAGTGTTTAAGTAGTAATGATTTACTTGCCACGCAGAATAGCGAGGATGCCAAGTTCCTTTGCCACCCCGTCACTTAATATTTCTGGGCATGTATTGGAAACATCCTAAGTAAAAAATGAATTAGATGTAACAACAAAATTATTGCAGTTTTGTTCATTGCATTCAGAGATACTACACCCCTCAAGTCAGATAAGCAAGTTTAGACAATAGGCTGCTGCTTTTTTTTTTCTTTTTTTTTCTTTTTTTTTACTGGATAGGATACATGGAAAGGTACTATCGGCCAAAAATGTAAATGGATCAAGGTCTACGTGGCCAGAGTGGCTGCAGGACCCACAATATGGGTGGAGTTAATGTCACTCGGAGCACTCTCGAGCTGCACATGGAGCGAGATAGTAGCGCGGCGCTGTAGCCCTGAAGTCGCTCCAGATGCCTAAGCCATTGTCTGCTTGCTTTATAATAAAGTCCAATAGCACATTTACAGTGGAATCTCTTTAATACAATATTAACGGGAACCAGAATATAATTCTTATCATCCGAAAATCATATAGCCATTTAAAAATACATTGCACCTATGGGGTGCTGGACGGCGAGAAAGAGAAGCTTATTTTGCTGAAAAACGTGTTAATCGGGATCAGATTATTCAGGTTTCACTGTAGTACAAGTACATTGAAGTAACTCATTTGAAAGCAAGCATTTCATTTCGTTAACATGCCGGAGACGATGACATTGTCGCATGTGCTCATTTGTGCTAGGCATTTGCAGCAAGCTTGTTTTTTTTGTGTAAACGTTCGACCCAGACACACTAGCCTCTGGCAGTGGCTTTAACAGTTCCTTGAGCAATCTTTTGTTACTCTTAGAATTGAATTGAATTGAATTGAAATGCAGGCGTGCCCACGTGAAGCAGCTGAGTGCGGCCAAGCGTCAAAAGCTCGCTGAGGGACTGCTGCTGGCCCAGTTCCGTCGGGATGCGGCCGAGGCCGAGGCCTGGGTTGCCTCGAGGCACAAGCAGCTGGAAGCACAGGAGACATCGCTCTCTGCTGACACACCCGTTTCTCTCGAAGAGAAGGCAAGTCACTAACCTGTTGCATCCTTCAAAGGAATCTTATTTCAGCAATTTGACTTCCTGCAATAATAGAGGCATTTGTTCTAGAGTCACAAGAGGGATTGCTGTAAATGCAGTTACATTGCTACAGTCTCGTTGTAAACAAATGCAATATGACACAAATACTTTTGTTGTACCCGATAAATCATCATAAATATATACCGTATTTATTCGATTATAAGGCGGTCACGATTATAAGGCGAGGGTCAAGTTGGAGGACCACCAAAAAAAGAAAAAATATGCACACTAATATAAGGCGAGGTAAGGGGAGCACCTAGATTTATTGCATTTCTCACCTTTGACACAGCGCACACACGCACACACACACACACACACACACAAAGGCAAAATGCACACCCAAACTCCTGCAGCGTCGTGTTCACGGCGACATGCCCTCCTCCTCAGACACATCTGTGTTTTCCTTATCGGACTCGCACTCCCACAGTTCTTCGTCCTCAGTGCCGTCCAGACGGTTGGAGATGCAGCATTTTTTAAATGATGCTGCCACCATTTCTTCCGGTATGGCGCTCCACGCGTCGGCCACCCACTGCGCCAGCATTGAAGGCGACGCCCTCTTTAGACGACGCGACGGCGTCAAGGCAATGCTGTCGGAAGCCATCCATTCGCTATAGAGCCTTCGGACGTGATCCTTAAAAGGCTTATTTAAGCGTGCCTTTGTTTGGACGATTTCTGTCGTAACAGCCAAACAGCGGCTTCTTCTTTCCTTGATGAATTCTGTCAAAGGGGCCTCAACTTCAGGAAGAGCACCTTTCCGCGGGCCACGAAAGGCTTTTCTGGTTGCCGCACACGCAAAAAGGGCCTCCTTGTCTTTCCTCCAACGGCGCACGTTATTTTCAGGCACACCGTATTTTCGGCCCGCCGCACAGTTCCCCACCACTTCAGCTTCCAGGATGACATTCCTCTTAAAGGCCGCATCATAGTGTGATCGACGATTCGCCATGGCACAAGCTCGATGCACTAGTAATAAATCCGCACCAGAAACACCACTGGGAGCACTACTGGTCGAGTAGGACTACCGGACATACGCCCGTGCACTAGACGGCGGCGGCATGGTCCGAGCGGATTGGATTGGCTTTTCGTGGCCCGAAACATATCCAACATGGCGGCCGTGACGTGTTTCGCAAGGCAGTGCACTCATTTTCTGTTAACGGCATGGCCTTCCTCCAAGGTTTACAGTGACACGTAGTTGCCGATGGTAACGGCTCATATTCTCCGGAAAAATATCGTCTCATGCGTGAAATTATCCAAAAATTTAACATTTCTCGCTGCTGTATGAAACAACAAAAGTGGAGTGCTACTGTTGCCATGTTTGAACATTCCTCGCGTATAAGGCGAGGGGCGACTTCGAGGCTTTCTTTTAAGAAAAAAAACCTCGCCTTATATTCGAATAAATACGGTATTCATAACACTGCTGTGATGGCTATACTATTTTTAAGTTAGCTTATTATAGCAGATAACTCATTATATCAAGGTTTGACCGTATCTCCAGCATGGCATGCATCTCTCTTTTTACTGAATAGAATACATGGACTACATAATGTATGTATGGCCAGACGCTTACTGGAAACTTAGATTTTCATCGTTTCATTGACGTGGCAGAGATGTGAGGATTCTTTTATATTCTTATTTGTGCTAGGAATTTGCATGAATTATTTTTCATAATTTTCCCAATGATTTGCCATAAAATGGGGTGGTTATGTGCTGACAATACATGAATTTTTTTTTTGGTAATTTGCTCAATAATTAGCCATATAAGTGGGGTCATTACATGTGGCAACGGTGCATGAGTTTTTTTATTGGTTATTTTTTTTAGTTATTGGCCATATAATGGGGTGGTTACATGGGGCAACAAATTATGTACACCCAAGAAGTATGGTGATGAGTAGTATGCCTTCAACAGTGCCTGCTTTTCTGCATCCAGGTGAAACAGCTACAGAAGCACCAGGCCTTCCAGGCAGAACTTGCTGCCCACGAGGGTAACATCGCTGCCATAAAACAGGTGAGTGCGAGTGTAAGCTCCTTTATGGCAAGGTTCGAGGAATCTTTCTCTTCGCTAGCAGTCGAGGCAGCTGAGCATACTTTGAAATTTGTGAATTGCGCTCTTGCATTGCTATTGAAGTGGGTTGTCTTTGACCTTTATTTTTCTGGCCAGTAATATGCCTTTTTTTTTTGCAAGCTATGTGAAGATGAAACCTCAGAAGAACATGTCACTGGTTTTTTTTTTTTAGAGCCATCTAGTATTTCTCTTTATTGCTTCTGTTGTATCCACTAGCAGCCAGCACTTGACATCGCAGCTAGCCATTGGTCGAGCCTTGATGAAACAAATTACTGCATGTGTAACGGATCGTTGGATCTTATACAAAGTAAATGAAAAATTGATCTCAACACCATTACAGTACAGCATATCTGCAGTAAAATCTTGTTTGATATGGTCCTACTTAATATGTTTTTTAAGGTAGCTTTCTTTTTTTCAACCCAACGTCCTATAGATGCACTGTATTTTCATATGGTTGATAAGACTTGTGAATGTTATGTTTTATTTTCCTGTTCCTATGAATATTATCACTCAAGCGGAAACTACATAACTACTGCATTTTGCCAGTACTGACATACGGGGCAGAAACTTGGAGAATTACGAAGAATCTCGAGAGGAAGTTAAGAACGGCGCAGCGGGCGATGGAACGAAAAATGACAGGCGTTACATTAAGAGATAGAAAGAAAGCCGAGTGGGTCAGAACAGACGGGAGTCGCCGACATGATAACCGACGTTAAGAAGAAAAAATGGACATGGGCAGGCCACGTGATGAGAAGGATAGATAACCGATGGACAGTTAGAATGACGGAATGGATACCAAGAGAGAGCAAATGTAGCCGCGGGCGACAGAGAGTAAGATGGGCGGACGAAATCAAGAAATTCGCAGGCGTCAAATGGAATCAGCTCGCGCAGGACAGGCAAGAATGGAGAGGATTGGGAGAGGCCTTCGTCCTGCAGTGGACATAAGATAGGCTGATGATGATGATGATGATGATGATGAATATTATATCGAGATTTCAGTGCATTCTCATGATAAGTACAAAATACAACAAAACTAAATTTCACTGCATACTCATGATGAATACAGAATATAGCAAAGCTTTTCTTGTGTTAGATGCGACCTTGCTGTAATGTGCCCCAAATAGAGTGCTGCAAGTAGACTTGCATGTAAGCCATCATTGAACAAGCTCCTTTGCTTTCTGTCATCCTTTACAGAAAGGAGAGTTGCTGTTGAGCAAGAAGCACCCCGCGTCAGGAGAGGTGCGCGAGCAGCTGTCGCGTCTGCTCCATCTCTGGGAGGAGCTGCTTGACGCACTCCGCCGCCGGGGCCGCGGACTCGAAGAGGCCCAAGACATGTTGGACTTCGAGAGCCAGGTGGACAAGGTCGAAGCCTGGATTCGAGACAAGGTGTGTGTGAGCCTGCGTTGCAGCTGATAATTGTTTGTGAATGCAAGAAGCAGTGTGGGGACTCTGGCTTATTCTTATGTTTTTAAGCTGAATAGAGTAATGACAAACAGGACAGGACAAACTTGAGAAAATGGACACCCCTTTGTTTCTTTCCATTCATCCTGTTCCACGTGCTGTTTACTGTATTTTCCGCACTGCAATGTGTTTGCCTTTCTTTGACTTTGGCTTGCTTTGGCAAGCCCGCGGTTCATGTACTTTTGCTCATGGGTTTACAGGAAAGACCATGTCAAGTAACGGACCCTTATGTTCCCTTTTTATTTGCTGGAGAGATGCCAAATTGTGAAAAGAGGCTTGGGCATAAGCATACATCTGTTGTTATTTTTCCCCCATGCTCATTGGGTGTCTCAAAGTTTCAAATTCTTGTTGTGTGTTAAGATGTGTCTTAACATGATGTGTCGTTCGTCTGTCCTGATGTTGAACTAATGGAACATGGTGTTCAAATTTTTTCAGGAGCTCATGGTTCAAGCTGGAGACACCGGAGAAGATTACGAGCACTGCCAAGCACTGCAGCGAAAGCTGGATGACGTTGATTCAGTGAGTTCACATGTGTTCCCTTTAGAGTAGTTCACTGAGCACGGTCATGGTGTTATGTCTGTCGAGTTCAGTTTAACTTGATTTGATATCTTTTTAAATACGATTAACAGATTTCTAGTCTTAGAAGATAGTGCACTAGAAAAATGCAGCGACGAATAGCTACGACCGTTTTGACAGGATGTGTGCTTTCAGTGATAAAAATTGACAGCCAGTGCAAAGGATCATGCGTAAGACGTCAATACTTCAGTTGCTTAGATTTGCTTGTGAAGTGGCTCTTGTCCTTAAGCAGCCTTGTTGCACAAGAAGACAGCACCATGTTTGGTGGCTTGTGTATTAGAAATTTATAGTAAATTCTGTAAAAGTGCATAGAGTAAAGTTGAAGAACAGTGTGCACTTAGTAAGTAGGGTTTTACCGAAATTGGGGGCAATGTGTAAGGGTTGTTCATTCTCATTGAAACAACTTACCACCTGCCATTTGATATGCATGGTTAATTGACCTTCACAGTAACATTAGCTACTCTTCTCAGGGTATTCGGTGTACCGAAGCTTCTGCTAAGAATGGGCAACACCCCATGACTGTGTGTTTTTGTAAAAGTCCTCTCATGTTCCTATCTGGCTCATCGTGAGACCTTAGTTATGACTTTAATCATTTGGCTCTCTGTGCTTATGATGCAAGCCCTATGTAAACATTCATCATTTTCGTGGATACCAAATTTGCACGATTGTAAGTTGACGCGAATGTAGGTTGGCCTACACCCAACCCAAATCATAAGTCAAAAGAAAAAAAAACTGACTGATAGTACAGGTTTCGGCTTCTATTGCAAGTCCCCCCCCCCCAACATTGGACTGATAAAATGGGTTGACTTAGAATTGTGCAAATACAGTAGTCATGCTGTTTATTGGCATGACATTGATATACTCATACCTCAACATAACCAATACAGGTATAACAAATTGTCACTTATAATGAAGTAAATGAAAAAAAAAAAACAGTTCTAAGGAATATAGATTTCTGATGAATTGTGTGATGTACCGAGGCTGAGGCTGTTTTCGTGCCAGATAGACCTTGTTATAAGCAGGTTTGGCTGTACGAAATATTTTCTCACAAATTTCACTTCTAACAAACACTAATGTTCAACACGATTTAAGGAAGTTACATTTCCTTCCATTTTCACACTGCTTATAGTTCATGTCACTCTCTGCTTCACGTCTACAGAGTCATTGTTGCTTTTCATGTTGAAGGGTGTTGTAATTGAAGTGTCACGCTTATCACTTTTTGGTCCAGCTGAAGCCAACGCTTCTATCTGATGTTTCCCTTACCTTTCTTCCACTTCTCTCTTTCCTTAACTTGTCTTTATATTGGAACGTACACGGAAAATAAACGCCCATTCCTACCAGCTTGTCAGCCGGTGTCTACCTCACTTGCGCTAAAGCGCAGTGCGCGTTAAGCGATGTAACAAAGGGTTTCCAACATGCTGTCATCACTAGAGAAATAAGCATCAGCTTCTTTCTTTCAGGACATGAGGGTGGACGACAGTCGCATCAAGAACATCAATGCCCTCGCCGACAAGCTCATTCAAGAGGGCAGGCCCAACACGCGGGCTGTACAGCAACGCCGAGAAAAACTGAATCGCAAGTAAGAAATCGTGTGAATTCTTTTCTTTTCTTTATCTGGTAGTTGGCATGTGAGTTTTGTTAGATAGGTCATTGCATTATAGCTTTTGGATACAATGTTGTTTTGTAATACACAGATATGTAAAATGTTTCATATCTGATTGATCATTCATGAAGTGCTTTGTTACCATGCATGCTAGTCAGTACAATGCTGCAGTAAAACCTCATCATAACGAAGCCTAAGGGGGAGCCGTAATTACTTCGTTATAACCATTAGTTCGTTATAGCCAATATCCATTTCACCTATAGTAATTTCAAGGGGAATTGCGATTGCTTCGTTATATCCAATAATTCGTCATATCTGGGTTCCTTATAACGAGGTTCTACTTATGTTTGTTTTGTAAGCTCTTCTGTACTCACCCATGCAATGTCTTCCAAAAAGATGGCAGTACATGTAAACAAATGTATTGTTGCATTACATGAATGTGACACTGTCACATCATGTTACATTTCTGGTTCACTGCAACAAGATTTTGCATTTTTCATTTTTTTGTGCCTTTCATTATTGACTCTCGGGGATTGCACTAGTTTATCAGATGGAGATGAGTTTAACAGTAAATGGTGAGAGCGTGACTAAAAGTTCAATCAGCAGCATCAGAAATGCATGTTAGCATTAAAATGCAGGGCAACTATGTCTCGGCAGAAAGTTTTGCTTGTTTTCTATTTGAACATGTCACTTTGTTACGTCAGGTGGAAGGCCCTTCAAGGAGCACTGGAGGCCTACCGTGCCAGGCTGGCTGCTGCCCTTGAAGTGCACGCCTTCAAGCGAGACATTGACGACACTGTCGACCGCATCAATGAGAAGGTTTGCAACTTTCAGCTGATTCGCTTTCTTTTAATGTGCATATCATGTTATAGAACAGGGCTGACTTACTGTGACGATTTGTTGTTTATGATGACAAACACAGCTATATTAGTTGTAAGCACTTACAAAAAAATCTCCTTCACAGGCAGACTTGTTTTATTAGGCTGGATGTGTATAATTGATTTGTGTATATTCATCCCAGTATTCTCAATGCTACTTAATATGCCTGGTGCTTTATTTTATTGATCACATAGTTTTAAAAAAAATAACACCCTCACTTATCACTATTCTAATTTTTCAGCGAGATGTTTAAAAATTTTGAAGAATCTGGCTCAAGCATAGTAAAATTGTGCTACATTCAGGAGGCAGATAAGAAAAGAAAAAAAAGCTATCTTACCGATCACAGAAAAACAGCCCGTATTTTATGCTGTAACTGCTGTTGTAGATTTATTATTTATTTTATGTTTGTTACTCTTTGCCTTGCTTTGTGGGGTAATCTCCATGTCTGCCAGCTGGCGCTTGATTCATTTGTTTATGCTGTGGACCTTCATAAGGCACCAAGTTGTTTACGCTCATTTACACCAGTCAAGGGTACAAACCACGATTGTAAGTGCTGGCCTTTGCAGCCATGGATATTGGCAGGCGGCACTTGCATTGCTTACTGGTTCTCAGAACAAAATGATAGGGAAACAACTAGTATGAGAAGAAATTAAACAGTTTATTCCAGCAATTACTTTGAGACTTTATGTTGAATGAGAAAGCAGGTCATGGCTAAAGGGTGCTTTGAGACTTTACGTTGAGTGAGAAAGCAGGTCATGCTATAAGGAGTAATTATGAAAGAGAAATAGAGCATTAAATCTTCTGGTCGTGTTCAGTTGGATATCATCTTGTGACGGCCAGTAGACACTTTCTAAAATTCACGAGTGCACTTCTCTGCACAGCACCTTTGCTCGACTAATGGCGATGACGGTCCCGATTCAAATGTACGCAGTGCTATAGCTCGGCAAGTGCTAGGGCTTGTAATATTTTGCACAAGGTTGCGTTACGAGGGAGCTATGTCTACATTTTTCATATTAAAAGGCAGGCAGTATGCGCTCGTACATGATGTTTGTATAATTGACCGCGACACCATTAGGCGGGCAAACTGCTTGGTAGGAGAGCTATCTTCACAGTTTCAAAAAGAGTCTGACTGCGATAATAATCTTGAAATAATTATGCTCAGTCTTACACTGTGGATCTGGCTTCGTACTAGGCTATCGTCATGACGACGAAAGAGGAGAGCAAGAGCCTGCGCGCCGTTGAGTCTCTCCAGCGAAGACAAGATGCCGTGGAGCGCGAGATGACCACCATTGATGCCAAGCTCAAGGTCAGTTCTAACTTTTTGTGGTGTTTTCTTCATAGTCGAGGTGTTGTGTTACTGGTAAGCTTAGGAAACTTTTGTGTTGCAATGCAAGAGTAGGAATACTATGCTACTCACTTGACCAATCTTTAGCTGAGGAGAATGATGATGGTGATTATTGTGTGTATCCGCATCCATTAAAAAAAGTGGCAACTGTTTGTCATAACACAGTGTTATTCCATAAGTGTCAGCCTAGCATCCTTAATACCTTTTGTGATTTTCTTTCTTTCTTCAAAGAAATTCCTATTTCTACATTGTGTGTCTAGCTACTTATGCTTGTAAAAACAGCAGTTCTATCCACCTCCGTTATGTTTTCCTGTCAATGCACCTTGCTGGCAAACGTTCATAGTAAATCCACCAGTTAGACTAGCGAATTTCATATTAGATATGATGTGTGATGCTAGAACATGTAAAGGAAAGTGTTTCACAAATAGCTTTTTCTTGATATTTGTAAATGTACAATGACCATGTTGCTGGAGTTGGAATTGCAAAAGCGTTGCAGTTTCATTGGTAGTACCTGGCACACTGGACGTCGTGCGACTCTTGTTACGAAACCTTGAAACTTTCAAATTCTTAAGTTTTCTCATGAACATCTTCATCTGTAGGATCACGAGCAAGACTGCGAACGGCTGATGAAGAAACACGGGGAGCTGGCCTCTCCCATCCGAGCCAAGGTCGTCGAGGTTCAGGAAAACTGGAAGCGGCTCATGGGTCTCTGCAACAACAGGTGAGTCAGCTGCTTTCTTTATACGGTCAATCTAGTTTGTGATGGTAGTCGGTAAATACACGTCCATTGACTTTTCATTCATGTTGGTGAAAGTTCCGAAATGTCACTCGTTTCCAATCAACTTCATGTGTTTTTTTGCCAGAGTGAGAAATACCTTGTGATATACTTTCCAGGAGTACACAGCTGAACCCTGATACTATAATGAATATGTATTAAGGAATTATTAGTTATGACAAAGAAAATAAAGAATAGCCTTGCCATTACTACAGTGTCATTTGCATACATTTGCTACAAGGTTTTGCGCATGCTAATTAAGTTATCTTCTTGCCAGATGCAACTTCTTCATAACAGGGTTTGACGTATATTAACTGATGTGATGATGCTTGAGCTGGCCTTAAATGTTTGTTTTTTTTTACCCTTTCACTCTTGCCTTAAATGTTTGTTTTTTTTTCACCCTTTCACTGTTCAGGAAGCAAACCCTTGCTGGCGCATACCAACTGCACAAGTTCCTCACAGAGTTGAAGGGTCTGGTGAGTTTCGTATTTCATTTTTCAGCTTTCCTTAATCCTTCACTGCTTTCTTGCAAAGTTTGTTCTGACGGTTGCTTGAAAAGATTGCCTCTGCATAGAAAAGTACTAGCACGTAACGAGTCGTCATTACTGTACACAGAGCGATTGCTTGCGTTTCTTCCAACTCCAAGTGAATGCAAATGTTCATTTTAGTCAAGTTGAACAGAATGTACTTGTGTACTGCGGCAAAAGTAACCCTCATGTACTTCGGCAAAGCTAACACTCGCTCACTGTGGCAAAGCTGACACTTCTGTACATCGGCGAAGTTAGCTCATGCCCGTGCGTAGTTCTCTGTTGGAGTGTTCTTTAGGACTTGACTGTTCTTTTTCTATGGGTAACATTGTGAGAGTAGACGATTCATTGAATAAATTTGTGTTTGTTTTCTTGCCCATGTTTGACTGCAAACTTCTCTATACTTTAACACTGTAGTATTTTAAAAAATACTCGCACATTATTAGAAAAATATTCAGATTCGGTTGGCACTCAAAATTTTGCTGTTCGCACAACTCTGTGTAAAAGCACAGTGAGCCAATGAAATGTCTGAAATTTCCTTTACTCAGCCATCATCTTAAAAAAAAAAAAGCTTTGCAAGCTTCAGTTTCTCCTTCAGTTTCTTCAGTTTTTTTCTTCTAGCGGGCTACGCTTGAGTTTATTTTTCTCAATCTCTGCCTGTATATATCAGCGCGTGTGTATATGTGTATATAATTGTGTACTTGTATTTATTATATGTATATACACATATTTTGGTGTTTTATTTTGACACACGTCAGTGTTAATTACGTGTCACCCTTCGTTCCTTTATTATGTAGCTCTATTTCTTTTATGTACACCATGATTTGTCGCCATTCTGCATTTTTTTGAGATGTATTACTTTTTTGTATATGTATATCTTCAATGTAATTATCTTCCCCTTACACTAATGCCCCACGTGGGCGCTGTAGGTATTGAAAATAAATAAATAAATAAATAAAAGTTGTCGCAAGTTTCGCGTGCCACTGCCTGCAATTTTGTTTCTGCTAACAACATTACATTGTGCTCTCGCAGGAGGCCTGGGTCAACGACCTGATAGAGCGGATGAATTCAGGTGGCCTGGGCACCAACATGCAGGAGGCCGAGAGTCTGCTGGAATTCCATCAGGAGTGCAAGGTATGGCTTCATGTGGACACTGCGCAGTTATTTGACTTAACCTTCTTCGTTTGTGAAGGGAGAGCATTTATGGCAACTCTTTTGTTAAATTTTTCAGAGGCCTTTTGCTGGCCTACTTGGTTCCATTTTCATGTTATGTGCCATGAAATATAACAGTGGACAAGTGAAAGGAAAGGATAAATAGTGTTTAAGTTGTCGAGTGCCCTAATTGACACTGGGTAGTGTTATGACTTGTTGGAAGAACATCATGAAAGCTGCTGTTTAATTTTTAACTTGTACAGTTTCATGCTGCATATGAAATTTAGTTGAGCACGTGGTTTCAACTGTATTTGTGGTCTCAGTAAGTGCTACGAAAAGTGTGATGTGTTCAATAATGACCACTATAATGCTGAACGGCATAGCATAGACAAAATGGTAGCATTCTTCAAATCGGCATTGAGAAATGAATTCACGAAAATAGGGGGAAAAAAAAGAAGAGGCAAAATTCACAGTTACTTAAAAGAGTGCGAAGCCTCATTTAATGTCACCCGTAGTCTTCATTGGGCTTGTGAAAGACCTTTTAAGCTGAATTTGCTGAATTAGCTTACTCCTACAGGAAAAGCCTTGTACTATAGAGTAATAACTGCTGAATTCAGTGAGTGAGCTTAGGCTGCAAAAGAAGTCTTGTACCAGAGGACTACTGTTCCTAAAGGGTCTTGTATTAAAGGGGTAATAGAAGAATAAGTGCATGCTCAATGCTGTAAAAAAAAAATGCAATAGCTGCATGCAGTGGATCAATTCACTCCATGGAAACTTGAGAAGTCTTGTACTATAGGAATAGTGGAGAATCTTATGTAGTTAAGAAATTGCATTAATCTAGAGTTTTGCTCACATTGCAACATTGTCATGTTGAAGTTCAACTGTAATATGAACGCTGTCATTTGCTGGACACATCTTCACACTCAGGCTGAGATGGAGGGTCGTCAGGACGCCTTTGAAAGGCTGCACTCGTTTGGCAACATGCTGCTGCGAGACAAGCACCCGGCATCGGATGTCGTCGAGAAAGAGCTTGAACGTCTAGAGGCCCTGCGGCAGTCGCTACGCCGTGCCTGGGAGGAGCGGGCAGCCATCTTGCGACAGTGCAAAGACTTGCAAGTGTTCCGGGAACAAGCAAAGCAGGCCGAGGCCTGGCTGTCCAGCAAGGAGGCTGTGCTCAACAACGAGGATCTTGGGGTGAGTGGTGAAAGTGCTGTCAAATGTGTTTGTGACCAAGACCCTCTACAGTGACGATGCTTTTAAAAAACTGCGAGTTGTATTAAAGCTAGGGGTGTGTGAATATTCGAAAGTTTTGAATATTCGTCGAATATTACATTCGCACTATTCGTATACGATTCGAAAACAGTGTATTCGAAAAGTTTGAATATTCGAATCACTTTGAATGTTCGACAATATCGAATATTTGATTGGATTATCATGCGGAAAATAACTCTTCTGTAACATTTCCACTGGGTTCCAAGAGGTTAAAATGTTGCCGAGAGGAGCGATAAGTGTCAGAAGTGCATGGAGGCACGATGTCGGCCAGCAGCGTTCAACAATCAGCAGCGTGTGCAGCCATCCTCCGATGTTCGGGGTGCATTTGACAACCTTGCAAGCAGTCAAGTAGCAAGGGCACCATTGTCTACTTCAGAATGGGAAATTAAAGCATATTCTGAAGAA
Organism: Hyalomma asiaticum; assembly: GCA_013339685.2. Taxonomy (NCBI): domain Eukaryota; kingdom Metazoa; phylum Arthropoda; class Arachnida; order Ixodida; family Ixodidae; genus Hyalomma; species Hyalomma asiaticum. The sequence continues at coordinate 21,556,801 of CM023487.1, forward strand.
GCCCTACTGAAGAAAGAGAGTGACTCATGTGACTGGTGGCGGACCATGCGCAACTTCAGATACCCGTCTGGCAAAGCTTTGCCCCAAGTACCTACCCATACCAGCCACTTCGGTTCCAAGCGAGCATGCCTTTTCAGTGGCAGGGGGGATTGTCTCTGTTCGGAGGGAGCGCCTCCTGCCTGATCATGTGGAGCAACTTATATTTCTTCATGATAACATCTAGTCATTATGTTTCTTCATGATAACAGCTAGTCATTACTTGCATTGTGCTAGCATGGGCATTGTGTTCCGAATAGCAGTGTATGTTGTGTTAACAGACAGGCTGTTGTGTATTTTTTTAGATAACTACATGTTAAATAAATTATTGTTACTGTAGAGGCATTTGTCCTTTGATGTTCGATATTCGATTCGATATTCGAACATGAATATTCCTATTCGACTCGTATTCGATAAATTTGATATTCACACACCCCTAATTAAAACTGTACTGGTTGGGTGATAGACATGTATTATTTAAAACAACACGCTTGAGGGCTTCCAGTATACCTTGTTGTACAGGTTGCATTGCTTATAAAGGCCGTGCATCGCAATGCCCGCATTTTAGAAGGAGGCTCTGTTATGCAGGTCATTTCTGTTGTACAGATATTCAGCCATACCCTTAATAAAATACAAAAATTATCTGGATTGGCACATGTTCCATTGTGCTATTCCTGTGGTGTAAAGTGTGTTGAAGATGTCAATAGCAATTCTGTACCCATTTCCTGCTGCTGTATCAGCTAAAAGTGATCTGTAAACAAGCCTTGTTTTCATTTACTTAGAGCAGTACTCAATTGTGAATGGGGAAATAGTATGAATGTGCCTGTTTGTAACTGTCACAGCAGCACGCCTGTGCTGCTGTGCTGAGACATATTAACTTGGAGGCATGCTGCTGAGAACTTAGAGGCCATCTGTGATTAATAGAGGCCCCTTGTGAACACAATTTGTAAAACAGTGCAGCTATACAAACATTAGATGAATTGACAATTGAAGAAATGTTGAAATTTGAGCTTGCTCATGCATTTTGGCTTCTGAAGGAGCACTACGCAACAGGAAAAGAAAAGCAATGTGTTGTCTACCTTGCCCCATAGTCTAGCATGCCCTCAATAAGTCAACAATTGTGAAATTGCAAATCACTCAGTATGTCTGTCCGTCTGGATTGTTTCTCACAGATTCTATGGCTTGAGATGTCTTTTATTTATTCATAAAAGAACAAATTTGACATACCTATCGAGCACACTAATAGTGGTAAAGACTGTGATGTTACATATGTAACATCAGATCATGTTCTTATGATCTTCACAGGAACTGGAAAATAATTTGTATAGTCCGAAAATTGTATCAATCGTGGGAAAATGTAATTTCCCCTATGGAGTGCTGGATGGGGAGAAAAATGTATTTTACCGAAAAATGGATAAAGTGGAATTGTATCAACAAGGTTTTACTGTATACCAGTTGAAGGGTATCCAAGCAGGGAGGGGTGACTATGCTCATGTGGTCGCAAACAGTTTGACTTCTATTCGCAGTATTTGAACTAAAGGTAAAAAATTCCAGGGGGCACTGGTGTTTAAAGCTTTAGATTTGTTCGGCATCTTGAGAGATTTGTGACGTAAGGTATTATACTGTGTGTCACAGGACTCCATGTCAAGCGTGGATGCGCTCACCAAGAAGCACGCGCACTTTGAGCAGACGATGGAGACGCAGGGAGAGCGCATCAGCCACATGGAGGAATTTGCCCGTGCCCTTGTACAGGGCGGCCACTACGACAGTGCCGCCATCCAGGCTCAGTGCGACGCCATCTGTGCACGCCGCAAGCGGCTCCAGGAGAATGCACAGCTCAAGAGGAGACGCCTTGCTGAGTCACGGCAGTTCCAGCGCTTCCTGCGCAATGTGTACGAGGTATGTGTGGACGGAGAAAGCTTAGGTTCACATGCTTGGCATGTTTTAGTAGATATGGAGACGTACTCTGGGATAAACGCCTGCCGTAACAGTGCCACTTGCTTGACTTAGAGCATTGTTGCACTGGCCATTGACTTTTTTTTCAATGTCCAACAGCGCAAGAGTGAGCCTGCTTGGCAGGTGCAGAGTGACTCGAGTGTGGCGTCTTGGGGTGTGCTAGCTTCTATGCAGTGGCTAGGCAGTGACATAAAGTATAAGAAGTGTTGAAAGCAATGTGCAGTGTTTCTTGTGTTATTGTTTAGTATGTTCAATAATTCAGTCAGCACACACTGAAGGTGATAATTGCCAAAATCTGTCATCTCACAACGTGATTTCTAATGTGAACTCTCATTAAACGTGCTTCTTTAGGCACAAGCAAAGATGCACAATAAAAATTATGTGCACACACATAAAGCACCTCGTACATGTGTCTTGTCTTTACGATTGTGGTATGTCTGTATTCTTATGGCCAGAAATGTATGCTTAGTAAATTCCACCAACCACGAAGGAGCCCTGTCAAGCTTTCATTGTTTAAATATGTTGCCATATTCCCATATCTCGCAGGTTGAAGCATGGCTCAATGAGAAGCTCCAGGTGGCCTGTGACGAAAACTACCGGGACCCAGTGAACCTGCCGAGCAAGACTAAAAAGCACGCTGCCTTCGAGGCTGAGATCTTGGCCCACCGCGGCCGTGTTGAGACGCTCCTTGACGAGGGTCAACGGCTGGTTGAAGCGGACCACTATGCGTCGAGCCAGATTGAGTCTCGGCTGGAGGCGGTGGAGAGGCTCTGGGCTCAGCTGCTGGAGCAGACGAAGCTGAAGAAGGACAGACTGCCAAGACTCTACCAGGTGCGATACTATATTGTGTGATATTAGCATGCACTATTATGTGTGTGTGATACTAGTATGACGTACTACGTACATACAATGCTGCAATGTGTGCACGTACGATACTACGATGAACATTGCCCCTGGTCAGTCTGTCACCATATCATACCGATGCTAACGCTTTCCTGCTCATGTGCAAGAGGAGCATCTGCAAGTTCTCCACTGTGAGATTGTCCAGTTTCCCTCATCGCTATGGCAATGACAGACACACTCGAGGCGCTATTAAACCACCATTGCTGTTGCTGTGTTGTAAATTGTGTGACATTATAAGTGAGTGGTGATCGGCATGAGTGTGCATCAGTTTGAATCAGTACTTAGCTCATGTAGATATTGGTGAGTTTGAGTGACTCTTTCACCGCTGACCTATGACTAGCCTTGCTGAGTGCACATACAGTTACGCCCTCCCGAGTGTTAGTGGTCAAATCAGCTGCTGCATTGGCAAGTGTGCAACTGCGATAGCAAAGACGTGAAGGCTGGTACCTTAAAATGCAACATCTCATGTATGTAATGTTAGAGGTTCTGTGATCTGCTGGCTTTCAGAGACGGGGCGCAATGACACAGTAGAGGTAGTGGTGGCACGGAGCATTTGTTTTTTAGGACAAGCGCACACGCCCCTGTGGCTGGCATTTCTCATACTGTCAGCATTGATTGGTTCAGCAAACCCTGTTTATGCATCTCTGAAGACGGATGATGTCATGCATGTTAGTTTAGTTAGTAAACATTCTCTGCAACTTACACTGTCCATAGAACTATGTACTGTACATCGTAAAACCATACTAATACATCTATTACATTTAGTATTTTACCTTTCTGGTGAATCTTTGGCATTTGTTATTCTGCGTTTTTTCAAGTGAAAGGTATTTTCATTCCGTTACTTCGTTTTTATCTCTAGGCACTGTTGTTTAACTGGATGCTTGACGACTTGCAAACGTGGATGGATGATGTCGAAATGCAACTACAGTCCGAGGACCACGGCAAGGACCTAACCTCCGTCCAAAACCTTCTGAAGAAGCAGCAAGTAATGAACATTACAAGCATCTGCTTACTTATTACTATTCACTGTATTCAGTTCGCAGTTGCTACCTGGCCCTGTGTTTTCTTTTCGTTATTCTAAGAACATGTTGCATATACAAACTAAGACAGTGAACTCTGTGAACGTTCATTGCACAATGCACTGGATGCACGTTGTGTGTTGCTTTGTTTGCTAGCTGCCATGCTTTGATGGCATTGTAAGCAGGGAGGTTTCCATCTGCACAAAAAGTGCAACTTTTTAGGTTGTGACCCTTGACATTTGCACTCACGTTGCCGGGAACTATTCAGCATGATTGTTAAACTTTTTAGACTTTTTTGCATCATTGTTTGAGGTGTAATGGCACGTTTTTACATTATTGCAATTGTTGACGGCTCCATTCATTGCAGGAAAATAAAGAAAGCAGTTGTTACAAACACACAAGGAATGTGTTCCTTTAAAGGCATAAGTGGGGGTGGGTGTTTCACTGTACAATTGCGTTCATCACACGAGTTGGTGTGACAGTTAGTATGATACAGGTGATGTGTTTTAAGATGTTTAATGATGAAGTATCACCGGCTAGTGTTGTGTCTGAACAGTACATGTTAAAAATTTGTTGTTAACTGCATTATTATTTTATGCTGTTACTTACGGAACGCTTTTTTTTGTGTCTGAAGCTTCTTGAGACGGACATAACCAACCATGCCGAAATGCTGGAGCAAGTAAAGGACCAGGCTGCCATCTTTCAGAAGAATGAACATTTTCTGAGGAACGAGATTCAGGAGCGGGCGGACAGCATTGTCAAAAGGTAGCAGTGCGTTCCCGAAATTTCATGTCATTGTGACCTTGAAATGATACCTCGATATTGTTTCTGTGTTTAAAAACACTGACTGTTGGATTAATTAATTGGTCCTTGCATTCTAACTCGGCCGGGTGCACAGGCACAAAATTCTGGACTGATGCAAACGTGAAAGAAGACAAGAATGGCATCAGTTAAAGGCGATGCCGACTAGAGGTACACCCCATCTTTGAAAAGTAGCTTCGCTTACACATTAATATGTCATGTTTCCAGTTTATTTGTATGTTCCTTGAATCTTTGGTTGTTGATAATTGTGTCGATTGCAGCAAGGCTCTTATTAAATTCTTGCCACCTGCTGTAACAGCTAAGCTACCAAGCCATTCCTGCTGGGTATAAAATCACTTGTTCGCTTCCTGGCCAGACCGGATTTATTCCAACAGAATGAAATGAAAATTTGCTTAGGGTTAAATCTACATTTATTTTAATCTTGTTTACTTACATTCAGGACTGTTCAGATGCCACGAAAAGTGCGGGTGACATTACCAAGTCGCGGAGACATACACCAAGTTGTTGGGTACATACTGTAGGCAGTGGGGAATTACTGGCTTGAGTATTATTAACACATCTTACAATAGAGATGGTAAAGAATCCCAAGCAGTCACAATGATCTTGGGGCACTGCCTTTTAAAACAGTGTGTGTAACAGCCTCTACACTGTTTTTTAGGACGTGAAATTCCATAGTATAAGTGGAACTAAAGTGCCTTGGATTGACACGTGCAGGTACACGTCGCTGCACGAGCCCCTTCAGATCCGCCGGGAGAACTTGGAGGAAGCTCTGCAGCTCCAGCAGCTGCTTCGAGATGTGGACGACGAGATGTCGTGGATACGGGAGAAGGAGCCACTGGCCAACTCGGCCGACCTCGGCACGAGTCTTTCCTCGGTGCAGTCGCTGCAGAAAAAACACCAGGCAAGGCGCTGTGGCCTCACACTACTGTCAGCTTGTTGGATTGTCGCTTTATCAATCAGTCAAGTGCTTGGCCTCTTGGTCTTTCTTATTCAACAAAATATTTTAGAAGTCAACATGTATAGAGGGAAAGCCCATGGCAAGGAATTAAAAAGGACCACGTGTACGTAGAAAGTATAAAAATGTAGATTGACAGCTACAGTAGCAAAATGACTGCTTAGTGAGCAATAAGCTTTTAAATTGTCAAAGCAAATTTGCATCTTAACAAGACATAAGTGGATTTCTTTTAAAAAAGCTGTGATATCCCTTTAGCAATTAATGACAGCACAGACAATAAAGCACTATGGTTGTGTAGCTACGTTTGCATTCTAGGTATTCTTTGAAGCTAACTGTCACCACTAAGTTTCAGTGTAGCGACATGCTGCCTTTAAGTATATTAGAGCCCGTTAATTTCTTGCCAAAGCCACCTTCTTGAGTTCTTGATTCATATGCTCCAAATGTGTTTTCGATCTTTTAGTAAGGATATTTGATGAACTGTGTGCACAAAACAGTTTCATAATTTATTGGGATGTAACCTAACGGAGTGTTTCAACTTGTGCGCTCTATCAGGGACTGGAAGCTGACATCCAAGCACACGAACCCCTGGTGGCATCCGTTGGAAGCAAAGGGCGGCAGATGATCCGCAGCGGTCACTTTGCCGCGTCCGAGGTGGAGAAGAGGCTCACTGAACTGCAGCTGGCTTGGGGCAGGCTAAAGGATGCAGCCAGTGTCCGAAGGCTGCGCCTGCTCGATGCCTTGGAATCGCACACTGTAAGCCATTGGCATCAGGCGCTTGCTTTCTTGCTGCTCTGATAAGCCTCTGTGTATCATTATACAGACAAATGCATCTACTAGTGGCAGTTGTTTTGTTTCGTCCACTTTAATTCCTTTCGATTTACATCGTAATAACTACATTATGACTAAAAACTGCAAATATTTTGTTACATCCTATCATTCGTTGTAAGTATAATTTTATAGCAGTGTTTTGAGGCAGTACTGTCTTTCATTAAATTCATCTTAACCTATAATTTGTTACATCCACATTCATTATGTCGAGGTTCAACTATAGTTAGACAGTGGGCAGTGTATAGACAATCTGGAGGTGGCCTTTGGCACTCCTGATAGGCCTTGGTGGATCCTTATGGCTAGCTGATAGACAGCCTAGGAAGAGCATGGAGGCTTTCAGCCATCCTGTGAGGCCTTGATGGAACCTTATGTTTAGCTGACAGACAGCATACTGATAACTTGGAGGCTTTGCTGTTGCGTGTCCTGATGGATCCTTATGGCTTGCTGACAGGCAGCTCATGGACAGATGGAGGCTTTCAGCTGTCCTGTGAGGCCTTGACGTATCGTTATGGTTAGCCGACGAAGACAGCTTATGGATAACTGTGAAACTTTGTCTTGGTGTACCCTGATGGATCATCATGGCAAGCTAACTGGGCAGCTCATGAGACCACCTTACGTGCGATTAATTTGATACGATTAGACGACAAACATGCTTGTAGCAGTGACACAGCATTGCGTGACCTTAGGATAACCGGTTGTCTATCGCTGACTGTTCGATGTTGCGTTCCAGTTCTACAGTGAAGCCACTGAGGCCGAGGCATGGATGGAGGAAAAGTTCCTTGTTGTCAACAGCCCGGACCTCGGCAAGGACGAAGATTCTGTTTTGGTAAGTTGGGTGTCTTTTATGCAACTTGTGCAGCAGCAGGGATATCAAGGACCAGATCTTACATTTTTTTTTTCAAAAATGTGCCACATTTGCCCATCTATATCACCCATACTAGGATATTAAGAAATTTTATAAGAATTCCAAGACGCTATGAGAGAAAGAAAGATTTCACTGATTGACACATAACTACGTCGATCAGGTACAAAAACGTGCTGGTGGAAAAATGCACATCACAGGTGTGTCGTATGTGCTCAGTGTGGATCATGAGCATTTTACACGGATGTTCATTATAGTGATTAAATGGTATTAGAGTGTTTTTAATAGATATATCATGCAGAACACATCACAGCCCTGCATCTGGATGCATATGTGGATCACATACAGAGTATGTCAATCAGGCATGCAACTACATTTTACATGTGCTACCATGTACAGCATGCCGTGCTGTTAAAGGGAATACAAATTATCCATCCGCCATGCACAACCTCAGCGATCGAGCATTTGTACTTTTTTAACAAAATGCAATATGCTGATGTCAGCTGACGCAAGGTCAGCGCAGATGTCTCCCAGTCTTACCTGAACATTGATTAATGCTGCCGTTATAATTATATGTTACCTTTAACAGTGGGCTATTCTGTGCATTGGTTCCTGTCTACTTGCATTGTATCTTCTTAAATTTTATGTGAAAGAGTATATTTGGGGGCCCTGCATCTACACGACACCGCTTTTTGAACTGCCTTTCTTTGCTTTCTGTGCCGAATGTCTCGTTTGCAGGCACTCACGAAAAAGCTGGACGGAGTTGACCGCGATGTCGACGGCTTCAACGCGAACATCACTCGACTGATGAAGCAGAGCACAGAGCTGGTGGACCGGGGTCACTTTGACAGCGCCAATATCAGTGTGAAAATGGTACGCGTCCCAGCTGTAGGAGCTTCTCTCTCAATCATGTCACATTGAACATTTCTTAGTAATGGCAAAGGAGGGTTAATGTGTAGTCTTTTCTCAGCAGAACATTAAAATGCAAGTTCCATTTACGTCAATGCATATTATGCATTACTATGTACAGTCGACGACCGATAATTCGGACTCCACGGGGAACGTAAATAAGTCCGAATTATCGAAAGTCCGAAAAAACGAATGCGTCAGAAAAAGAAAAAATACTTTTATTGACACTTCAGTGTACCGGTGGCCGAAAAAAGTTGTCAGTGCGTTGCTGCACGCACTTACGCTTACGTGCAACCAAGTCCGCCGTATCTCCGCCAGTGTGATATGATCGCTCTACGATGACGAAAGAACAGCGAGGGCTCGAGACAGGTCCGCATGCGACGGCTCCGGAGCGCACGGCGCGTCATCGTCATCAGAGTCATCAGAGCACTTGCTGAATGACGGCTGCTTTCTTCGCCATGGTTAACATTGTATATCGGCCGCGTTTTGTCGGCGCGGCCTTCGGCGCTGGCTGAGAGGGCACCGTTGGTGCCATTTAACTCGGATCATGTGAGACAGCTGGACGTAAAATAAAGCAAGTCTAAAAATAAAGACGAATACGCGCAGAATTTAGCAAAACGCTGTACCGCAGACACATATGACAGAATGGCGGCGATAGCAGCACAGCGAGGGGATACAGGAACCGGAATGTGGGATGATCGCGATGTCGATGCGATCCCCCACAGTTGAGCCGTGCCTCCAAGATCGGCATTTTCAACTACAAATCTCTCAGGCATAAAGTTGCGATTGAAATAAAGCCTCATAGATTACCAATTAGCTTTCGTTTTGATTTCTGAGGCCATACTTTGTATGGTATGGGTGCCGGAGGAGATAATAATGGCTGCCGATTCGGCGTGCGCGACAGTCGGACAGGGTCCGAATTATCGAATGTAGATCTGGCAGCTGTCCGAAATATCGGTCGTCTTTACACATTACTTCTATGGGACCATCGGCGGTGCCGCGCGACTGTCCGAATTACCGAGCATGTCCGAATTATCGGTGTCCGATTTATCGGTCGGCGACTGTATTATACAAAACACATTATATAACATTGCTTGTTATTTTAGCCATTGCATGTTACGGTGTCGTGGGCGTATGGGCATGTGCACACAGGCAGCCATTGTACTTGAAACGTACCTAGTAGGAACATGTAACAAAATGTGCTCCATCAGCGTTTCGTGATGGTGGTTACACTGCATGTGATCCCTCTGACAGGAGGCTGTTGCTAACTCTGCAAATGTGGTGTTGGTTTTCTGCGCAGTTATAATGCACAAGCAGCTATCTTAGCAGTTGTATTGTTAGAAACGATCTGCATGTTAAATTTGCGTAAATACGATACCTTCACATCTTTGTATCCTATCCTGCATCATAAGTAGCCTTGAATGATTTTTCTTGGAGTGATAGCTAAACAAAATGAAATGTAGGACAGTTGTTCTTGGCACGTGTAATTGTAAGCTTTTTACATTAGTGATCTGGAGTTTGTGATGAAACATAAAGAAACCATGCAAGAGCTTTATGCAGTTCTGGCCACGCCAGCTGCATTCTGACTGAGATGATGTTTTGGGTTCAGGAACTGCAAATTGTAGTGAAGAAGCTGTAGTGAAGTTGTTTTCTGATGTTAAGCTTTATGATTTCATTAAGTTTGCTTTCCAGATTATAACGCTATGAATCTTTTTTTCTCTTTGCGTTTGGCGTTTGAGCAGAAGGACTTGGAAGAGCTGTACATGAGACTGAAGAAGCAGATCGCCGAGCGGCGCTGGAAGTTGTCCGAGAGCGCCAAGTTCTACACGTTCCTGCGGGAGACGGACGAAGTTCTTCACTGGATTCAGACGCAGACTGCCATTGCGGGCTCAGAGGACTACGGAACTGACCTCGAGCGTGTTGAAGTGAGTCAACTCAACACGCATTTTTTGTGATCGGCCAATTTGTGCATACGTGTGGCAGCAATGCTAAATGTAATATCTTCGAAGCTAAGAAGGCATAACCACCCCATTATGATAGCTTAGCAGCTAAGCATCGTATGTTGTTGGGACTATTAATTCATCGTGACTCTGCAGCATCTACAGTGCTGCAACACCGTAGATGATAAGACAAGGAATGATGTCAAAACAGAAGCAAGGTCTCTTTCTTGCTCTGTTTCTGTCTTGATGTGTTTTCTTGTCTCCTGTTGTCTCTGACACCACTGTACAGGAGCCCAGGTGTACATAGTATTAAGTGTACAGGCGTTAAGTGTATACAGCATTAGGTGCATACAGCATTAAGTGATTACAGCGTTAAGTGTGTACAGCGGTGTGTACAGCATTAAGTGTACAAAGTATTAAGTTCATATACACCATTAAGCGTATACAGCGTTAAGTGTATACAGCACCTTAACTGCAAACTGTTGTTAAGCTTCGTGATGGGGTTCCCTCCCTGGTCACAATGAGTCGGTCTTGAAACTGGCCACTGTCCACCAGGACACATTTCATTTTTTGAAATGGGGACGTTTAAGTACGAAAATAGATAACAAAGACAAACGTCACGACTGGTTTTGCCGTGCAGATCCTGATGCAGAAGTTCGACGTGTTCCTGACAACGCTGCAAGGCAGCGAGGACCGAGTGCGGCTGGTCCAGCAGCTGGGGCGGACGCTTATCGCCGAGCGGCACCCACAAAGTGATGCCGTTGCCAAGCGCTGTGCCGAGGTCGCCAAACTCTGGGAGGAGTGCAAGGAGTGCGCAGCTTCCCGGCAAGACGTATGTTCCTTTGCTGACGTGCTTATTTTTGCCGACAGGCACATTTTGTAAATAGTGCAAACCCCTACATGCAAGTGGTTAAGTATGCCAGTGTAACTGCAACTTGGATGTTTTGAACCATCACTATCATGTAGGTACAGTAAAACCTCGTTATAACGAAGTTGAAGGGGGAGTGGTAATTACTTCGTTATAACAATTAGTCTGTTATAACCAATATCAATTTCATCTACAGTAAAACCTCGTTATAACGAAGTTGAAGGGGGAGCAGTAATTACTTCGTTATAACCATTAGTTCGTTATAACCAAAATCAATTTCATCAATAGGAATTTCAAGGGGAATTGCGATTACTTCGTTATATCCGATATTTCGTTATATCCGGTTTCGTTATAACGAGGTTATACTGTATAGGAATCTCAAGGGGAATTGCGATTACTTCGTTATATCCGATAGTTCGTTATATCAGAGTTCATTAAAACGAGGTTCTACTGTATTTGTTCACCTTAGCGATATTACTTTTTGGAATTTCATTCCAAAAAGGTCCATTGGTCAGTGTTCAGTGTTGTGCATGCGTAGATAGGTGAATTTTGCTTGGCTAAAAGGAGGTTTAAATGCATTAATCTCAGCTGGGTTTTCAAGGATATTTTAATTTACTTCATGGTATTCATTATTTTGTTATATTCCATTTCGCTATAGCAAGGTTTGAGTGTATAAAGAATTAGCAGATGTAATGAACAGTGAATGTGGCTGTAAAGAACTAGAGGATATAGTGAATAAAAAGCACAGATGCGGTGAATTACTGGATATTAGGAATCTTTCTATAGCGCCAAGACGTTATAAAGTTTTATATTTGGATGTGGTGGTTATAGCAGCAAAGGTTGATCAAATTGTACTCTCTTCTTTGTGTGAGAGATAGGCTATGTCATTTTTTTTGCATATTATGGTGCTATATTTCACATGTCATGATAGCCATCGCTTGTTATGTCTATCACGCCAGCTGTTCTGTGCTTCAACTGCTACCTGATGCTGATTTCAATATTGTTGGCGATTTGTTTCGATGTCAAATGCAGGCATTGGCTGGAGCTAGACAAGTGCACACGTTCGACCGCAACGCGGACGAGACCATCAGCTGGATTTACGAAAAGGAAGCGGTGCTGCTAAATGAGGACTTCGGTCATGACCTGGAGAGCATACAGGCACTCAGCCGACGACACGAAGGATTCCAGGTACGCCAATGTGTCTCGTTGATTCCATGCTATTGTCAATGTCAAGTTACTAATGAAGACGACTTTAAACGGTCACAAGAAGTTAATGTAATCCGTATTGGCAGAGAAAACTCAAGCGATCTGTTATAAATTAGCCAATTTAACCAGCACTAGCTGACAACATTAACCATAATTTAGAAAACACAAATGAACATGATCCAGCAGTAACCATCACTGTCAGGTTATCACAGGGGCCAGGTAGGTCACACTAGCATTCCGGTCCTTGTGGCAGCTGCAGTTTGCTTTCTTTCTTACTGTCTGCCTTTCGCTATTTTTTGACACACACTCACTACATTTTCCCCCAAGACTTGGTTAAAGAGTGCTTGCACCTTTCTTAAAGTTTCAACAGTGCTTCTGAGTTCTGTCCGTCTACCTTGTCGCAGAGGGACTTGGCTGCAGTGAGGGAGCAGGTGGAGACGTTGCTGCGCGAGGCCCGTCGCCTGGCTGAGACGTTCCCAGATGCCAGGGAACACATCGAGGCTAAGCAGGAACAGGTGTCCGAGGCATGGAGTGCACTGTTGAACCGCTCGCACGAAAGGGGCAACAAGCTCCACCAGGCCGAGCAGCTGCAGGCATACTTCGACGAGTACCGCGAACTCATGTGAGCGTGCGTTTTCAATCCAAGTTGTGTTGGCTCATGCTAGGGCACTGTACTGTTATGTACGAGGTTGTGGGCTCGAATCCCAGCTGCATTGATCACATTTCAGTGCAGGAAACATAGTAAATGCCCACGTGTGTGTCCAGTTATGTATGTAAATATGTGTAATGTGGTCCAGGATATCACAAGTCTTCCATTAATGCATCTATTATTGCACCATTACAGTGAAACCTCGTTATAACGAAATTGAAGGGGGAGCCGTAATTACTTCGTTATAACCATTAATTCTTTATTAGCCAATATCCATGTCATCTATGGGAATTTCAAGGGGAATTGTGATTGCTTCGTTATATCTGGGTTCGTTATAACGATGTTCTACTGTATTGCTTTTAGATGTTAAGACGTATGATACATGAATCAGTAAACTTAACTGCCTGCAAGGTTATCACAGTTTTGGGCAGCTGGTAAACTTGTGTGCAGAACAAGGTTTTCATAAGTTGGGTTGCGAGTGTGAAAGTGACGTTTCTTGCCTCCAATTTCCAGGGCGTGGCTTAACGACATCACGGCACGCATCACGTCAGACGAGCTCGCCAGGGATGTGACGGGTGCAGAGCCCTCCTGGCTCGCCACAGGGAGCACAGGGCAGAGATGGACGCCCGTGCCGAGAGCTTCTCACGCTTCGTCGCGAACGGCGAGAAGATCATCGCCAGGGGCCACTTCATGGCCGACGAGGTGCGCGATCGCATCCGGCGCCTCTCCGACTCGCGCAAGGCCCTCGAGCACACGTGGAACCGGCGGCAGGAGATCTATGACCAGAGCTTGGACCTGCAGGTAAGGGCTGTGTCATTAAGAGCCTGTGTAGTAGCTTTCCAAGTAACCACTACATGTTGTCACTATAATCTCGCGCAGCAAAATTTTTCAGATCTGTCAAGTGTATCTGTAGTTGCTAGTGGCAGGTATTCCTCACAGAGTCCGAGCACAGTATCTCTTCTTTCTTCCTGATGAGCATGCTGAGAGCTGCATCAGGGAAGGGTGACGATGGGACTGAAAGCTACATCAGTGCACGTCTTGGCCTTGAGCAATTTTGATGGGCTTTGTGCTGTAGAGCATGCTAGCACGTGGAAACACCTCTGTACCACAGTGTGTACGTAACAAAAGACACACAACTGTCATGCTAAAGTCTGGCTGGGCTCCATAAGATTTGGGCGCACCCCAGCTTTCACATGTGTCACCTTGGCCGACAGATAGCAGCTAACTCAGATAGTACATTTCTTAACGGTTTCATTTGGCTGAATACGGAGCCTGGTCTACCAGGGCATCTAGATCACGAAACACACAGTCACCTGTTAGTGATTAGTGACTGGTTGGTGCCCAAGACAGATGGGGTCATTGTAGATGGTCTCTACTGTAAATGTGTTTTGTTAGGAAGAGTTGTAGCTTCTGATGGTCTTACGCTGTTTCTTAGCAGGTTTCTGCAGTCTTCTTGACAACATTTGTCTCCGTGAATTTGCAGCTGTTCCTCCGCTGATGCCGACCAGCTGGAGACGTGGCTGGCAAGCCGAGAGGCCTTCCTCCGTGATGATGACCGTGCAGACTCCATCTCGGCTGTGGAGGAGCTGATCCGCAAGCACGACGACTTCATGAAGACTGTGGAAGCCCAGGAAGACCGCTTTGACACTGTTAAACGCATCACTAAGGTATGCGTGCCTCATGAATAGTTGCAATTCAATCGACTTTATGTAGATTCTATTCTCACAATGACATTTTTTTCTCTTATCAAGTCCTTTACTCACTGACCAAGGCCTGTATTATGATAGTCAACACTGCAAGCAGAGACGAAGTAAGCAAAAGGAAGACTTGACAAGAAAGATGTCAGCCTTTTGTTTTTATTGTTTGCGCCTTTTTCTGTAGTGCTGTTTATTTGTCACAGTGCAACTTCAGTTAACTGCCTTTGCTGCTTGCTGCATTCACAGGCCAACTAGCAAAGCACGTAAAGACTTGTACAGAGTTGTAACTTCCACAGAGACCCTTGTTGTTCACCGAGGAACTTGTGTGTGTCCTTGAAGACAGTGGCACTCTTGTAAAAAGGCTGCCACCAGACCGCAGAGCAAGTGTCCTTCAATGTGCATTCTAAAGCCCTGGCACAATGGGCTTACATTAATTTTTAATTGTAGGCAACCGTCAATGTTTGTTTGACCCAGTTATGAAAGAAAACCTTAACAGCACTGCAATGTCATTGTCATTTCATATCGAGTCTATCCCTCATGTTACGATGTTCTTGCAGTGTTGGTGCTCATACATTTCTTATGTTTGTCGTAGACCTGTTAATTTGATCATGCAACACTGACCAGCTTGACACAAACAATGGCTGTTCTTCCTAACTCTTGTGATCCTTTTATTTTGTTCAACCCTTCAGCTGGAAGAAGCCTTCAAGAGGCTGAAGCAAGAGGAGGAAGAGATGCTCCGGGTGGAAGAACAAAAACGTGAACAGGACAGGGTAGATGCCATGAAGCGCAAGGAACACCAGAGGATCCTTGATGTGAGTGTTCCAATCCTTTCAGGCACCAGTTCTTAATTTATTGGGAACATGGTGTCACATTCTGTGAGGCTCTACTTGCTTAGGCAGGCAAAAACATCAGTGTCAATGCGATGCTGTAGCAAGTGTTTAATTTTTGTGATACACACTCACATGGTATGGTCGGTCTCAAATGGCTGTAAGCTTGCGTTCAGAGAGCAAGGATGCATTCTCAGTTGCTGCTCTTGTAGCATACCTATATTTCCTGAGGTAGAAATCAGGAAAAATGAGTAAAGTCTTGCAATAAAGCTGACTAAATGTAAGAAAATTTTCTTTTTTTTTTTTTAGTAGGGGGTTGCACTTTTTTCTTTTTTCTTTCATGCTCTGCTCTTTCACCATCTTGTCTCATGGCTGTTTGCTGGTGTCTGAACTCTATAAACTTTGGAGTGAGGTTTGGCAGCTTTTATGTTCTACTGCCATGTGCTAGGTTGTGAGTTTGACTCCCATTTACTGCAGTGGCATTGTATTGGTGGTGGAGCACACTAACGAAAAAGAACCGGGTTCTCTGATTCAGTGGTATAGAATGACAGGTATCGGGATTAGCCCGGAACTACAGGTTGTAATGTAAAAGTCTGTCTGAATACAAATTGAGAGACCTACTTAAATTTTCATTTTTGATATAGTTGTACAGTGTGATTATGTG
This sequence comes from Hyalomma asiaticum, assembly GCA_013339685.2. Lineage (NCBI taxonomy): Eukaryota > Metazoa > Arthropoda > Arachnida > Ixodida > Ixodidae > Hyalomma > Hyalomma asiaticum. The sequence continues at coordinate 21,572,942 of CM023487.1, forward strand.
CTTATAGCAAGCATCAGCAAAAGCAAAGATATCTGATGTCAGGCATAACATTGGTTTCAAGAGTTTCAGTTGCATGCAAGCTCATGTGCAAAAGTTCAGGCACCATTATATCTTGTGCAGCCGTTCAGCATAGAACAATCTCTGTGCATTGTGTTCGTGTCAAACACATCAATTCGGGCCCTGCATGCAAAAGAAAGATAAATCGCCAGCACGCCACCTTTCTCCTTCAAGTGTACATAGAAGAAAGTTCTTATTTTCCTTGTGGCCTGCCTGTGAACATCAAGCATTCTCTATCACTGTGTCATGATGGATCTTGCTTGCACATACCTTTGTGTTAAGTGGACATTACCCTTTTCATACTTTAAAAGAATGCCTGATAAATTTACTGCTGTCGCTTTCTTTTTTTTTACGTAAGCTCATTTCACCAGCAATTCTCATCAACAATCTCTTCTTTGTCGAAACTCGCAGGAACGCATGCGTGAGGACGGCCTTCGCCGACAAGGGCTGGATTCTTCTCAGCTGAGCACCGAGAGCAACGGCGAAATCGCCCCGTCATACGTGGGAGGTCTGGTCAAGTCACCTTCTCAGAGGTCGCTGGACAGTGACCGCAAGGGCATGAGCACTCTCTCGACACCGGTCACATCTCCGGTGAAGAGGGCCGAGAGTATGAAGGTAAAAGACTGTTCCTCACCACAGGATCTCGCACGGGAAACATAGGGTACCTCACAAAATTTTGTGCAAGAGAGAAATCTAGAACTGCAGTGTGTCTCGCAGTATGTTGGCAGCGACGCGAAGGTTACATCGAGTGCCAGGCAGTCAAGACTGGTAGCCTGCAGATTCACAATTGAACCCACGATAACAGATTCCAGTGGCAATGAAAATTTTGACAGCAACAAAATATTTTCTAATCCCTGCTCAGTGTCCGTGTGATTCAGCACATTTTGTATCTCTTGAAAACGAAATGTCGCTACACATTAATCTATTAACAAATGTTAGACCCATCCAGTGATGCCAACTAAATTTAAGAAGTGCACTTAAATGCACCATCTACTTGCTTACATTCTCAGTATAAATCCGCAGCATGCTTGCATGAGTGCCAATATGTCGCAAATGTTACGACTGTCATTTTGCTTTTTGTTTACTTGTGTTGCATTCTTTGCCGATTGCCGCATCACCATCATAAATGTTGGTTTGCGCGTGGTCAACAGGAATGATTTCTTTCCTAATAATTGCAGATTTGCTGCAGTACAGTTAAACCCAAATGTAACGAAATTGAGAAATGCTCGAAAATTTTCTTTATAACGGGGTTTTCGTTACATCTAGTTGGAGCATGAAAATTCGAAAAAGAAAGGGGCGGGTAACAGCAGATAGGCTTAACCAATGACAGATTTATTTTGTAACGAACACGTGGAGGGAACAGCTCAAATTGACCTCCTGAAATTGGTCACCATCACCACGATATAGGACGGCACAGTCATTCGCAAAAAAAAAAAAAAAAAAAAATGCAGATATTTGAGAAGTGCCTTAACTAGTACTAGGCTGTACACATGCTTGTGGGATGTGAACATATCTGAACCATATGAATGCCTTGGATTTTCTACCTTCTAAGTAGAAGGAGAGAAGAAAGAGAGAAGGAAAGAAAGAAAGAAAAAATAAAGAAGTAGGCCGGTCACGCACATGCCGAGCTTCACTTTCGTCCAAGTTTTACAGGAGAAGGGCTGCAATTTCTTTCTTTTTTTTTTTCTATTTTTGTCCTTCTCAGGTGGAACTAGGTAAGAAACTGAAGCGCACCCCGAGCTTCACGACGAGGCGGCGTGCCCAGAGCTTCCGACGATCACGTACTGCTGCGGGCTTACCGGCCGTGGAGATGGAAGGCTTCCTCGACCGTAAACACGAGCTGCAGTCTGGTGGCAAGAAGGCCACCATCCGCTCGTGGAAGACATTCTACACAGTGCTGTGCGGACAGTTGCTCTGCTTCTTCAAGGCAAGTTGTTCTTATATATTTTAATTTTTGATCTGAAAATCTTGCCCTTGACCAGAATAAGTGCTCTCTTTCAAGATGGTGTGCAAGTGCTTGATTGACGCTGTTGAAGGAGTGCGATTTTAATTCTGCCTATTTTATTTAAATTCGAAAAATCTCGGTCATCGTGCTTCATCACCACGAATGCTCTGGGCATTGTAAGGACTGCGGGGCGAAGGAGGCAACCGTGAGGCCAAGAGATAGCGCCACAGTTGGTGCTGTCATCATGATGATCATGGACACTAGGAAAGACATAGGAAGGGTAGTGGCGGTGAGGAATACAATGTGTGTTCGACAAGACGTATTGCACATGCTTCCTTCCTGACAACTGGGTGCTCGTGCGGGATAGAATGGATAACGTAATCGTTCCGGAGGAAGTTGTCCAGTTTCTCGTCGAGCACATTTTATTCCCCACTGCCGCTACCCTTTCTACCCCGTTCCTAGTGTCCATGATGATGATGATGATTGCACCAACTGTGGCATCATCCGAGATCTCGGCCTTACAGTTGCCTCCTCTGCCACAAAGTCCTCACAGCGTAAAAAAAGAAAAAAAGCTTTTGGCATTAATGTGTTTACAACAGCATTCACAAGGGCCTCTATTCTCCATGCTAACAAAATTTTCACCCATGCCTAAATCTAAGTGCACATTGAGAAGGTGTTTGTTTCTGCATTTTGCTCCTCTCAAGATGTAATTACATGGCCATAAATTGGACCGGCACATGCTCAGCACTGCAGTATGACAGCCACTAAGCCACCACAGCAGGCTGTGTTTGAAACAACACATCAAGCTACATATCCAGTATCTCTGTGTTTTTAAGCACCAAAACTTTTTTTCCCCTGTTTCTCTCTCTCTGTCTCTCTTTCTTGCCATATAATTTTGGGTCCAGAACAGAAACTGTCTTGCATTGAAGGGCGCAAACCCTCTCCTGTCAGCTCAGTCTGGAATGGCAGCGATTTGGGCTAGTGTGTGCTGCATGATCCGTAGCATTATAGCATGGAAAAACGACAAGGACGACAGGAGCGCTGGTCTTTGCTCTTCCCATCCTTGTCGTTTTTCAATGCTGTAACTCCAAAAGTTGTTGGGAATGCCCAGTGACAGCCATTTTCACTTGTCGCTTCCCATTACAGGACAAAGAGGGCTTCGTGGAGAGCAACGCAGCGGCACCCCCCATCAGCCTGCTGCAAGCACAGTGCACGAAGGCAAGCAACTACACCAAAAAGAAGCACGCCTTCCGCCTGAGGTTGGCTGACGGCGTCGAGTTCCTCTTCGTGGCCAACAGCGAGACGTCCATGAGCGACTGGGTCAACAAGATCTCGTTCCATGCCGCCCTGCCGCCGAGCTTACAGCTGCTCAGCTACGACGAGGCTCGCAAGAGCACAGGCCTCGGCACCAGCCTTAACGCATCAGGTAAGCGCAGGCCACCCATACTTTTATGGGACATATAGCGAAGTATAGCTGTATTGTCGGATAGATGTTTTCACGTCTCGCACACACTGCACCGCATCACGATCATTTGCCGCTGCACGCATTTTCTCATGCCTCGTGCTTTTTCATGCATGATCCCTTGCTTTTGTGCACGATGCATCCTGTGTTTGCATATTATCGTGATAAGAGCATTTTGCTTTGTCTACGCTGCTTCACACATTGTGCAGATCGATCTTTTTAGACATTTAGATGTAGTGAAGTTTAATACATTGCGGCTTTTGTCCATGCTGCACAAGCAATTGTAAATGGTCTATAAGTATCACTGTGGAGAATTTTCAGATAAATTAGGCTTTCAGTTTTCTTTTTACTTTGACAGAGCAACTGCATCATGATCTTAAATGTAACGAATGAACTGAAGGTCTGAATGATCCTGTCAATGTAACGTGTGAAGAACCGAGCAACATCAATTCGTGAAGTCACTCTAGTTGTATTGCTCCCGAGCAGTTTGCTTAGTTTGAGAAGCGGCAAGTGTAGTCTTTACAAACAAGATTGGTGAACCTAAAGCATATTGCTTGCCGCTGAGGATGTGCATGTAACATTGGCATTGGCCAATAGAGCACCGATGCATGGTGACTGTGACAAACCTTACCTTAAGGGAAACTTTTTTAAAGGCTTAACAAGATCATTTTAACCCAAGTTATCCATATTTATCAGAAACTGTACGTCACATAAATATGCTTGCATTATGAACTGTAATGTGCTTTGTGTTAGTATTTGTGTACTTGAGGATAGTTACCGTATTTACTCGCATAATGATCGCACCCCTAAATTTGGTCGTCAAAATTCGATTTTTTCCCCCTCGTGTAATGATCGCACCCCGAACTTCCCGTAGCGATATGTCGTGTGCCAAGTCTAGCTGACGATCATCATGTTTACCATCTGTCGAACGTTACGTAAATAACTCTTCAAGGCTCACCAAGTGAACTGCACGCACCAACCAGATGCCAAAGTTTTGCCCACCCTTGGCGGAAACGTACCGTATTAGGATAGCAGTACAGACAAATGCCGTAGTTTTCACCACGCCAACAGTTTCAAGAAGACAGGCATATCTAACGCGCTCGGCAGAATGGAAGATAACCTTCTGTGGGACTGCGAGGACACTGCCGGTTCCGACAGTGAATCGAGCGGCAACGACACTGACGCCAGTGACGCTTCAGACTCTGAATGAAAGTTAGGGGGTCAATGAATGAAAAAGGGCAATATGCAATGCATGTAGTTCCTGCGTAATGTGCGCGTTTATTACGAAGACAAGCCTTAATCTACTCTTATTTTTGGTTAGTTCATGACAGCTATCGTAAGAATTCTGATACGCGACTGGTTTGCATTCTCGGTGCTCAAAATATTATCTTGTGGAAAATTTTCCCCGCGGAATGATCGCACCCCGAAATTTGAGTCAATATTTTTGAAAAAAAAGTGCGATCATTATGCGAGTAAATACGGTAGAAGACTTGTGTAAAAGAGGTCGAGGTTTACTTCCAAGCACTTTGTCATCCGACTAAGTCAAACCTTGATAAAACGAATCTGAATGTAATGAATTAAATGAATATATAGCATTGCTATCGTAACAGTGCTACAAATACACATGTATAACAACTTATCGGATATAACGAAGCTATTCTCATGCAGTATAGAATTCGTTATAATGAGGTTTGACTGTAGTCATTCCTGTACCACACTAATATGGCCTTGCCTTGCATCACGATTAACATCAGTCACGACACACTGCCTATCGCTGCACTAATCTATGCTGCTTGCAAAGCTGCACAAAAACAAAAGATTTTGCTGCTCGAGCCGAGGTTGCCGCGCTTCGAATGCTTTTGCCTCCACGCTGCTTCAGACAGCGAGTGATGCTGCATGTCCGGAGCACACAGGGCAACCAAAGCACCCTATGCACCTTGGCGCGCTGCGGCTTTTCGAGTTTCTCTTGTCTTGGGTCGTCGGCGAGTTCTCTCCCTCTCTCTCTCTTTGGCGGAACGTTGACATGGCGGAGACTGGTCCACCGTGCTGCATGTCTCTTCGTCTGTGACTCGGGCTTCTTCTCCTTGACCACCTCGAAGCGGAAGCTCCTGTACTCTCTCATCGCTGTGGCATCCCGAACATTTCACCATCTCTGGTTGTCAAGACCAGCCCCGTAGTTCTTGAGTCGTTGCTGACTGTGCGTCGCCCTTTCTTTCTTTCCCATCTGTCTTCTCTCTCACACACACACTCTCCGTCGACGGTGTCACGTGAGCAGCGCCGAACGTGTCGCACCGGCCGCCCTCCTCAGCCGACAGCGACACGAGCGGAACGCCGATGGCCGACAGGCGAAGACGGGACCAGTCGTCTACGCCGAGCCCTTGCTCGTCGCCTGAAATGAGGCACACGGTGGTGTCGTCTCACCCGCAGGGCGGCGTCGGCATGGCGACCGCTCTGCCGCCGCAAGTGGCAACGCGAGTCGAGCGAGAGAAGCCCCCGATTCCGCCCCGAAACTCGTCCATTCGTACGTCGGCGTCGTTCGACGTCCCAGACGGTGGCGGGGGCTCGTCGGTCAAGAGCAAGATTCAGATGTTTCAACAGTCGGCGCACGGCGCCGCCGTGCCTGCACCCCCGCCATCCTACTCCGGCATGCTGCCGTCACGAGGCAGCTCCCATGCTGGTATGGATGCTGGTTATTTCAAAAGACTTTGTAATTTGCTCTCAATCAGAGCTAGTTTCTCTCTTCTCTTGCCTTTGCAACCTCAACCGCGAGTTTTCAAACATATTAGAATCTCAGCACTCTTGAGTAACCTTGGACGTGCCGCGCAGCTCTATGGTTGGACATACCTTTGGCAAGTCTTTTTTTAAAGAAGCTATGTTAATGTTCTCAGGTAGAGCTTGCAACAATCTTGATTGTCCTACCGTAAAAATTTGTCCTACTCTACCAAACCAGGCACACTGAGCTTGCTGCGTTCTCTATCCTATAATTTAGTTGCGGCAGCTGAAAAAGAAATATGGGAGTCAAGAGATGGACACTGTCGTAAGAATACCTGATGGCTCAAGCTGTCTCACTCTTTTAGGAGTGTTTACGCAAACTAAAAAAGAGAAGGCGCAAAGAATATGGTTCCTGCGCTTCCTTTTTTTTCAACAGTCATGCACTATACATCCCCGCTTCTGAACACTGCCTCCCCCCTTGCATTTGCCACTGCCTCGAACCTCTGGCTTAATTGAGTCAATCCCTGCATTTGCTTTCAATTTGTTTTTTGTCACGTCTGCACGTTGAATGTAGCCTGTTGTTTAGTAGTGTAGTGACCGCTCCTTGTCTGTGTGTTTGTCTGCACAGTCTGCAGGTAAGTGGTAGCATCTCGCTCTCTGGTATGAAGTAACGCTATGCGTTGAAGAAACGCCGCGCAGGTTTCTCATGAAGAACTTTGTGATGGAAAGAAGTCGCATCTTGGTCTGAGATATCAGTGCTAGAAGTGCCACACTTGTTTTGAAGCACAATACATGTACCGATGGCCTCGTTGCTTAGTCATGGTGAGATATGGTAGCACCTATTGGAACAAGGATGACACTTATAGAACGGGATCTGTGTTTGCCTCTTCTGTGAGTATTGTCCGTGTTTCATTGTGTGCTGTGATATCCAATCTTTTCAAAACAATTGCTGTGTTTCTAATGGGCTATCTAGGAAAGTACAGTAGCAGACAGGAAAAGGGTAGCTCAGTTCACTGAAGTGCCATTGCATACAATGGCTGACAGAGATCTGCCATTTAGCAGTTGATGGTAAGGACAGTTGAACCTCAATATAGCAAATGTGGATATCACGAATTATTGGATATGACAAATTAAATAAAATATGGCATTGGCATTGAAAACTGTTATGAATAATATGCATTTATGAGAACTTGCCGGATATGACAAATTTATTCCCATGACATAATAAAGTTGTCATTATGAGGTTTGACTGTAGTGTCTTCCCACACGCTTAACACGAGGCAGTTGCGTGCAAAAATTGAAGTCTCACCTTTCTGATGCTGGCACATGGAAACAACTTGAAGACATTTTTTATTGTTTCTTTCTCTTTTTTTTTTAATGAGAGAGAGATAAGTAATCTTTATTGGTACAAGCTGGATGTTGGTAACCTCAGGTGGCAGCTCTAAGTCCTTGGACTCGGGCAGCATCTTTGGCTTGCTGGACGGCCCAGAGCTGTTCCTCCAGCTCCAAACTTTTGAGCGCCGCCTCCCAGTGACATTCTTAATGAGGAAACACTTTTTTTTTTGTGCTAGTGTGAGGAAACAATTGTATTGCACTAGCGTAAGCAATCATGCTCTTCTTGGAATCATTTCTCATGCTATTGAGCTGTCATAGAACTGCGTCGCAATGTTTCTATATAGTACATTTACCCTACCCAACAGTCAAAATTTATAAGCGATGCCCAAGTGATAGTTGACTAGGCAAAATTTATAAGCGATGCCCAAATGATGGTTGACTAGGTAAGGTTCTTGCGGCATGAAGTAAACCATTGTGCCATGGAAAGCATTGCGATAGTTAAATTCAGTTAACATTGTTGGCGAGCTGCCATTCTAAAACGGGGCATTTTGTAACAAACTGAACTGCATGCACTGTCGCTTGTAATTTAGCAGAAAAATCCATTGGCCCTGTAGAAGCACACCCTATGGTTGTGGTGACAACTCGTTCACTAAATGTGTAGCTTCATCATAGTCAAGCTTGCCAGCTTAAACGTTCTGAGTACCTAAAAATTCTGCACAAATAAATATTAATTTGATGCTGATGTCGATTAAACTGCATTGTGCACTTGAATTGTTGGACAACATTGCTTGCATGTTTAATTGAGAGCATTTAAGAATTTCTCCAACTCTCGGCAAACAGGCAACCTTTTAGCCGAAGAAGTAGCCAACAGGTCCTCAGTGGACGGCTATTCACCCCCAAATGTGCACAACGGTTATGGAAGCCGACCATCGTCCATGATTGGGACGCCACCAACCACAAATCGGACGTCAGCTGACGGCTACAGCTCGAGCGGTCTTGAAGGCAAGTCGACCTCTTTCTGAACTCTGAAGAAGGATTGTTGTGACAGCAACTAAATAGGAAAATAACACATGCATTAACTGACAAAGATATTATGTTTGAAGTGTAGTCACAGGCTCTGGTTGAATCATACCCTTGAAACATGTGTGAACTAAATTTCTTTGAAGTAAAACACCTCTTTGCAGTCCTAAAAGGTCCCTTGTCAAAAGGAATTTTGAATGACTCACAATATGGCGCAGCTTCCTTTATATGTTTTCCTTTATATATGCTTCCTTTTTATATGCTTCTTTTATATGTCTTCTTTACTGCATTCACCAATGCAGCAAAGAAGATGCCTCTGCTTAATCTGAAGCTGAGAAATCTAAAAGGGAGCATATTTGTTCAAATTTCCATTTCTACTCACCGTAATGAAGTTTTCTCAAGCACTAAGGTACGCCGTGTTTCGACTAGTTTCTTTAAAGCTCTTTACATAAAGGGATTGCATACCTCCTTTCCTGCAAAACACCTTCAGCTAAAAGGAGTTAATGCTATGTTATTTCTTAAAGAACTGCCGAAAATTAAAACCTTTTGTTCTTTATTCAAGTACAGGATTCATGATTCGTCAACCTTTATTCAAAAAGTCTTTCTACAGTCACTAGCCTTTACCCTTTTCTTGTGGAACGAATGTTATGAAGTTCATTGCAACATTTTGAGACAACCATCTGTGAATGTTCAGATATTCAACGTATGTATGCCACAGTTGCATGAATTTCTCCCATGGTAAAGCTTTCTTTTTTAAGACCTGTGAATCAATAAATGAATGAATCAATCAATCAATCAGCCAGTCATCACTGATAATTTATTCGGTCAGTTGCTCAATGAAGCTCTTGATTGCTTCATCTTGGTGACGCAGACTCTCCTCCAACCTATGTGGCACCACCCTTGCCAAGCCAACCGCCACCCAAGCCGCGGCGGCCAGAAGACTCGGACTCGGACATTGCAGGGACCCTTTCCGACGGCGACCAGGAATGGAGGAGAGGTGCGGTCCTGTTTGGAAAAAGAACATCTTTGCTTTCACACCATAGCGATTACCTCATTGTCCCATTTTAAGTGCTGCCACTGTGAATGTAATCAGAGTTGGGGAAGGGGATGTTCAAACCTCCCACTGGATTCACTGCCACCAAAATATAAAGCAAGGAAAGCACTCAGCACAAAAGTAGCAGGCTGCATCTGAATAAGAAAACGCCAGGCAGTCACAAGCTCATGCCACGTGAAGGGCTGACAGTGTGGCTCCGGCACTGTGAATTACTCTTTATTGCAGTAGTTGTATATGTGCATTAGAATTCATACACGTATATAGGGGTGTTGCGGCCTCCCCAAAACCTAAGTAAAATTCTAGCTATGATCCTCACTGGTACAGTTGTTTTATTTACCAGCTTCTGCTCCCACTTGGGGGGCTGTTCTAACTGTCCACCTACTGGACGTGTCTACTCTTGATTGACTTTGTGAGAGAATCAGACTTAATGGACAGTCTCTGAGATTTGAGTGACGAGTAATGAATCTTAGAAGGCTGTGCTCAACACTTTGAAGTGTGTATTCTGTTACTTGTATCTGTCTAGAGAGCTGTCTGGAGCTCAGGGACGCCAAAGTGACATGACTGGATAAACTGGAAGCCACCGGGTCCTTCTGTCACGGCACGTTCTCAGTCCCTAACCAATTGGTGGTGGCGAAAATAGTCGGTCACTATGTGGACAGTTACTCAGTAGCTCCCTTGGCCTTTTGCATGTCATTTCACTGTCGATGCTAGGTGAAGCCTTAATTACACTCGCCGTGTTAGCTTAGCAGCTAGGGCGTTTTGGGGTGTGTAGGCCACAGGATTGAATTCCGGCCACAGCGACCACATTTCGTCATCAGCCTATCTTACGTCCACTGCAGAATGAAGGCCTCTCCCAATGCTCTCCATCCCTTCCTGTCCTGCGCGAGCCAATTCCATTTGATGTCCGTGAATTTCTTAATTTCGTCGCCTCACCTTATTCTCCATCGTCCGTGGCTGTGCTTACCGTCCCTTGGGACCCATTCAGTTGTTTTAACCGTCCATAGGTTATCTAGCCTTTTCATCACGTGGCCTGCCCACATAATTTCTTTTTGACATTGGTTATTATTATTACCACATTTCCATGGGGCCAAATGCGTAAAACATCTGTGCACTTAGATGTAGGTGCTCATTAAAGAACCCCAGGTGGTCATAATTACTCTGGAGCCCTCCGCTATGGGATGTGCCTCATGATGATGCGTGTTTGGCACGTCAAACATTGTCAGTTATTAGACACCTTAAGAACACCTGAACATCGTCACAACACTAAAGGTGGTTGCTGCCCAAACGGTTGTAAATTCTAGTCTAAAGCTATGTTCTGATTCCCTTTGTATAAATACTGGCTACAGTTCTGTTCATACATCAGTACACGGAATATGTGTACAGCACAACATTGTGACAAGTTTTCTCTTTGAACCTTTTCTTTTTTTACACAGGTTACAGCAAAAACCATGGAGAGGACAAAGTGCAGTACAGAGAGGTATGCTCCTCAAGTAATTTTTAATTGGTATTACCCTGCACTTTTATCACTCTTGACATTCTTTTTTTTTAGAGCAAAATATTGTTTCATCACCTTGAATGTTGTATCGGAGTACAAGTTGTGGGCGTCATTTTCCCCCGTATTGGGTTGGCATGTTCAGTATCGTGGGGAATTAAAAGTTCACGGTTCCCGAGGCACACCTGATATCCCAGACTTTTGGATAGAGGTCATGCCATCCACAAGTCTGTTGTGTCGTGTTGGTGTGCTTTGGGAAATTCAAAGCACTGCTGAACACAGTGTGTGGTGAACGTATCAAGTAGGCTCTATAGTACAGGTAACTTAGGTTCTTCTGTACGCAGTTTTGTGCCCTGTAGAGAGTTTCTGTAACTGATCCTCTGCATAAGCGTTACACGGAAATGCATCGTAACATTGAAAAAGAGTCATCTGCTGAAGGGCACAGAAACCTTCTGTGACTTAAGCATTGAATTGTGGAGCTTGTTGTGGAGCTGTTCTGGAGCTAGCTTGTTGACAGCAAGCTTTTTGATGAAGTACTTGCCATTACAATGACAGCACAATCATACTGTCATTACATATTGTCATTATGATCAGAGTGTTACAGTTACCATTATACTGTTGTAATTATGCTGATTACTCAGTTGTGATGACAGCCCCGCCACGGTGGTCTAGTGGCTAAGGTACTCGGCTGCTGATCCGAGGGTCGCGGGATCGAATCCCGGCCGCGGCGGCTGCATTTCGATGGAGGCGAAATGTTGAGGCCCGTGTGCTGTGCGATGTCAGTGCACGTTAAAGAACCCCAGGTGGTCAAAATTTCCGGAGCCCTCCACTACGGCGTCTCTCATAATCAGAACTGGTTTTGGAACGTAAAACCCCACAAAACAACAACAACAATCAGTTGTGATGACAGGCAGTGTCGGAAAGGGCACAATGGTAGGGCACAATTCGGTGCAGTCAAATGTTGTTATAAAAACATAGTGTGTATCTGATACAAAAAATAGTTTTGTTAGTGAGGGATTCATTCCAATAGTATTTGACTTGACAGTTTCGAACTATGGGATCTCTGCATGATATCAATCATGTTGTCATATAGGTCAATAATACAATCAAATGTCTGTATTATATAGGTCAACATGAGCTCCAACATGTGAAGTAAATGCACCAGTGTGATTTTCCCAGGTGTCTGGACAGTATACAATGGTACCTCTTAAATTGCATTAGCAACTCGCCCTGGCTGACACCTTGTCTTACTGTCCTTGCAGACATACCATCCACGGGGCGACACCCCGTCAGGTGCGACGGTAGCTCGACACGCATCTCTTCCGGGTAGCGGGAACCCACCAGCGAACCTAGCCAGCAACTTGCAGCAGTACTCGGCGACGTTGGACCACCGACACCAAAGGGTACCCTCGTCGGAAGGCTCATCGGAGGGTGACTACGGCGACAAGAAGTCGCGCGACCGCAAGAAGGGCGTGCTCTCTCTCTTCCGGAAACGCTAAAGTCGCCGCAGTCGCAACCCCCGAATTTTGTGCAGGGTCTAAAGGACCACCCCGGAGTTGCGTTTAAACTGGCACACAAGACACGAAAAGCTCATCAGTGGGGTATACAGAGTCAAGATCACCAAAAAAAAAAAAAGAACAGATAAATGAAACAGAGTCGCCTTGCAGCAAATAAGCTTGCAGCAGTTATTTTATAAGACGAATGGTCTTGTACCTCTTGGTGTTACCACTGTGCAATTTAGAATATTTTTTTTTCTTTTTTGTTTGTCGGCTCTCCCCTGTTGGTGCTAGGGCAGCTTCTGTCTTGAAATTTTGACAGCTGTAACTTATAACGCAGTTTCTGCCTTTAGTGATTTTACCTTTCTCTTTTAGCTATCTGGGAAGCAGAGAACGCACATCTTAAGCTTAACACTGCTACAAGTATGTCAAACGGCACTGCGGCAACGCTTTACGTTGTCCAGCCGTCAAGTCAGGCGCCCCTTTATTTCGTTCTCTTTCGTACAACTTCATTTCCCTTCATTTTACGTGCCTTTGTTCTGTGTTATTCTATGCATAGCTGCATTTGACTCGGCGAAATGAAAATGGAGCTGTGGCATCGTAAAATCGCTCAAATGTGTTGACGTGCAGCTTTAGTTGTCGTGCAGGAATGCCTTTTCCTTTTTTTTGTTGTACCGTGTTGTACCAAACTGTGCACAGTTTTTTTTTTGCAAACCGACAAGTCATGACAAAGTCCAGGTCTTCGTGTACAAGCACCTTGTGTATAGTTTACCACGTCCCCCTCCACCCCCGTTTTTTTTTTTTTTTACCGTCCCCATAGTTATATATTTTATATATAATGTATATGTATACATACTTATATGTCTTGCGAAGCTATACTCACAAGAACAGTGCCTTGTTTTTGCACAAGTTGCCACGAATGCACTGACGACACTGTCATTTTGAGTGTAGGGAGGATTCTTTTCCAGAGCTAATAATGAAAAAGGGCAACTAAAGATTTTCTGGAAGATACCGTTACCTGGTCTTCAGAACATAGAGGAATAGTGGTACAAATGTAACACGATAGCAACTGTGTTGTGCAAGGCCTCTTTTTGGTGTAGATTGACGTCATGGCCAGTTTATATCGCTATGGGTTGGTGCAACTTTTTTTACTACCGCAATTTTGCTCCGGACTGTGTATAGATAGGTGTGTTTGCCTTTCGTTGGAAGGGCTTACGAAGTACTGTAGTGCTGAATTGTAACGTGTCGTTGTAATGTGAAGAATACATTCAGTGAAAGTATGCTTTTTTTTTTTTTACTTACTCTGTAAGAGTGGACTGCTGCTTTTGCTTTGGAAGACGATGAACAATACTGTGCTTTGTAAAGTGTACTTGTCTCGAGTTCTAAAGTGAAGGACTCTACTTAAAAACAAAAACAGTGTCGTGGGACTCGAATAGAAGGAGGCTTCGTGTCTCATCGAGAAAATAAAAGCCAAACTTAACATGAACAAATGCTTTTTTATTTTACTAAAATGACAATACGACATGATGTCAGTGGTCGGCGATTCCTGTCGTGGTTGCGTCGGTTTTCCGGAGTACCGTCAATGAGTGCCGCACACTCTTTCTCCAGGAGCCCGCACCAGACCTGAAAGTGATGGTTGAGGCCCGGTTGCACGTGCAGTTTTCGGAGCGAGCCCAAGGCGCCGCGCGACGTGGGGCACCCGTAGAAGACCCGGCGAACTCTTGAGTGTACCATCGCCATGGCGCACCTGTATAATGTGTGGACATCGAAATCAAAATCACAGTCGTGCCAGTTTGAAAAGCCACGCAGCATTCATTCGAGTCCAACGTTGCGACTGCGAGGAAGCATTAAGAGTACGTTAGTAGTGACTAGTATAGTCGAGCATCAATTGGATTTAACAGTACCATAGCCACAACACAGTATGAATCAAACTTGACAACGGTTTAACTGGCAAGTGGAAATCTTAATACTTGTGCAGCCCGATTTAGTATGAGGCGATTTAAGTAACTGGCATAATTTTTCCATCCTTGAACGTGACAAGTATTCACAGATTAAACTGCAGGAGAGTTGACATTTGGGCAAGTCAGTATTGGATGAATATCTTGTTAGCAGCGCAAATAGCAATGACACAAGCGACAGCAGTTCCGCACTGTCCTTTGTTGTTTCTGTCCATGTCTTCCCCATTCTTGCTGCCCTGTCAAGATGTAAGCTGCAGGGTATAGCATGGGGTGATTCATGAAAGAAGCCATAGCAACGCGCACTGCTCAGCTTACTTGTTCATGCCTAGAACGTGTTTGTAAAAACTGTGCTACAGCGAAGACCAACAAGCGGAATATGCTTGCAACCTGTGCTTGACCTGTGCAAGTTGTTCAGAAGTCTCAAAGTGACAAAGTGGCAAAATACCCTTGAAGACAGCAATTGTACGAGCCTTATCACGCCATAAGAAACGACAATTATTGATGACAATTTGAGGCCGATCAGGCCTTTCAAGGGCATTGACAAGTTCAGTGCACGTCTGTCATGACAAGCAACCAAGTCTGCTCACATTGTGCACGGTTCGTGAGTGATGTAGATGTCGTAGCCTGTGCAAAGGTAAGGCACCTTTTTGTCCACTTGCTGTTCCTCGGGCGTGACCTTACAGAAGACATCTGTAGAAGTAAAAAATTAAATTAAAAATTTTTGAAAGACACAGCACCCGCTCTAAAGGGACCGACAGCTGGCCAGAATGTGTGAACAGACCTTTGTACATTTGGAAGGACACTGAATTGTAGTGGTGGAATCGAGCACGAGCACCCTTTCGCAATTTGAATAGGACTTTTATTTTAAACTGAGCTTGAAAATCGCCGCAACAGCGGCATGGCGTCGCCTGGTGGTGAAGCCTTGGTGCCGAGTTTTGGTAGCCTTCAAATTGCTGTATGTAATCTGCTCCTGTTCAGATCACCATCACGCACTCGATATATGGACATGCATCCCCTGTCCTATTCTTTAATTATTGCAGTAAAATAAGCTGATGCTGAAAAGCAGCACTGTGTTTGCAGCCATCGAAAACTGGCGTTTAGCCGCGATGCATGAATGCGACGTCTCTTAGGTATTGCGCATGCGCTCAGCAGAACCTGACACAAACACAGCTGTCGGCCACAGCTTTGAACATGTGTTAGTATAAGACTACACTGGTGAGAAGTTCTGATAACAAATGTTTCATGGCATTCTCACCATTGCCATTGCATGATTAGACACTCTGACCAGTAACAATAATTGGCTGTCGGTCCCCTTAAGTGGACAAAGCAAGTATGACTAAAAGATTTCACATTTACGTTTTGCCACATTGTGCAGTCATTACATGAATTAGGGTTACAGTAAGGTCCTGACAATTCATCAAAACTGATAACGAAACCCTATTTTCATACAATGACATATACAGCTGAAACTCAATGTACAAGGAACCATCAGTTACAACAAAGTAGACGAACACCTACTAGTATTACCACAGAGACAACATTACAAGTATACTGTAATGAAGAAGAAGAGCACCGGCGCAGAGGCAGCAGCATCGTGCGGTGCAGCAGGGAGCTCGAGCTCAGAGAACGCGCTTGGCAGATCCTTCGACCGGCAGCCACTTGATCTCCTTGATCTCCAATAAATCTCCTTTATAATACATTTGTAACTCACAGTAAAATCATTATGTAGACACTCTTATGTCAGACTACTACATCATGGTGAATCGGCACGGCAGTTGCAATGTGGTGGTGCCACTCGTATTTCCCTGTAGCATGTTTTCTGACTTGCCAAGACTTTTGGTATTGTGGAAGGGTAACTTACTAATAATGAGAAAAATAAGTTTTTCTTTAGTGTCCTTTCTATGTGTTCGCACATGCTGTCATTCGCACAGCACACAACTCACTTTCAGCCGTCAGTGGCCATGCTCCTCCACCTTGATGCCTAGCAACCATGTCCACAGCTACCATCACGGCATGCTTCAAAGGATGGCTCTTGTTTCTGGTCGCAATGACCAGCGGTGTGGATGTGTCTGGGTTAACGACGACAACTCCAACACCTGTCTTGTCCAAAGAGCGACAAATATGGAAGGAAAGTTTTAAGTCTACTTCCAAGACCAGGGTTTCAGAACTAGATTCATATAAAGAACCATATAAAGTAGTTTCGTATAATTCTGAAGTAACTACAGCGCGCAAGACACCAGGATAAGAGAAGAGGACACACACAGCGCTGACTTTCAACAACCTTTTCAAGTGGGCGCTGTGTGTGTCCTCTTCTCCTGTCCTGGTGTCTTGTGCGCTGTAGTTACTTCAGTTATGTTTCACCAACAAGCCCAAGTCTACGCACTTCGTAGTTTCGTATAATTCTGGCCAGGATTTTAGAAGTGATGCCACAGTTGATAATTAACAATGCTAGTGTTAATTATGTATCATGTTACAGCATTTACAATTCAACTTTGGGATTATCTGATTACCTATTCATTAAAGTAAAAAAGTTGCAAGCAAAAATTTGTAGGTACTTGGGTGATTTTGCAAGCAGTTGCCTTTTATTGCCATTCTGGCATATAAGAAGTGAAAGCTGTTACCAGGCATTTCTGAGCTATTTCAATAGCCATCCTCATGTACCCTTCCATCTCTTCCTTGTCCCTGGTTGTGAAGAAGTTGTCACCGAGAAGCTTTGCAATCCTGCAACAAAACGATGCATCAGGTACTGCAGGGCAAGCACAACAGCATACACCGTACAGCTTGTCCTCGTGGAACTGTGTCGGCCAGAGTGTGTTCGATGCTTCGAACTGGCACCTCGTCAGTGGCACATGCTGGGGTACATCCACCACTGTCACATCCTTGCACAGACCTTCGGTGAGAGATGGGTCGGCTTTTAGGACGTCTTCGATGGTCTTCACACTGTCCGGGTCATCTTGTCTGCGCGGGCGAAGTATGATCTGCATACCTACATGCATAAGTCACAGACAAATGTTAAGTGGAAACAACTTGCCAACCGGATTGCTCCGTGTTGACTGGGTGGACACTTTGTTCACCCAAAGTGACGAGTGTACCACATAAACATCATGAGTGACCCCAGATAAACAAACCTGTAGCTGTACTGCGCACTCTCTTCAGGTGCTGGAGTTCTCCTAACGGTATCAACTCTGTCAGCCACCTAGTAAAAATGAAAACAACGCAGTCTCTAATCATACTCTGCACAGACGCGAAAAGCATGCTTACTACACTGTACACTAACTTCACAAGCCGTGATGTCTCCTTGCGATTGATGATTTGTCCAACGTAGACGGGGACTGTGAAAAGCAAGAAAATTGAACGATTCGATTCGCTCGGTCAGCAAAAGCGCGATGTGTGGTGACGTAGTACACGTCACAGAACATCAAGATGACCACACCTGTGACAACCTCCCGGAGGTACTCATCGGCTAGTACAGGCCGTAACTGCGATTTTGAGCTTGACGCTGTCATAGCTGACGATGGAACCTTCGTCATCT
This sequence comes from Hyalomma asiaticum, assembly GCA_013339685.2. NCBI lineage: Eukaryota > Metazoa > Arthropoda > Arachnida > Ixodida > Ixodidae > Hyalomma > Hyalomma asiaticum. The sequence continues at coordinate 21,591,005 of CM023487.1, forward strand.
GGCCGATGCTTCTTCGCCTGCTTTCCGTCTGCATCTGTGAGTCGAACACAGAAAAGCTCAGTAGACGTAGAGTACTAGTTTCTTCGACGACGAGTAGTACAGTAGTAGATGCACTTGAAAGAATTTGCAGCACATGTTAGACAGATACAAGGAGCACAAAGAGCAGGACGGCCGTCTCCGTCATCCAGTTCGTGCAGCAAGTTTCTTCGGTTATGACCTACAAACTAGCTGAAACCAACAGGCTTCTGCCGATGGTGGTAGTTGCAGAAGCAGTAGGTTGTAGTAGTAAGAGTAACTCAAAGGGACATTTACAGTGCGACACAGGAACGTACTATGCAATAGCATGTAGACAACAAAATCGCCTCATTAAGTTGGCACCTAGATTATTTTTTTCGTTGGGAGATCTCTCAACTGACAGAGCGAGGAGAGCGGAACCGCACCTTGGATACCTTTCCGCTTTGTGATAGTTGGTCCCATAGCATGCTCCATGTGTCAGAACAGATTCTAACGTCCAAATCATCACAACGAGCACTCAAAATTTCCCCGTAATGTCCCACGATCACTACAGTTTCTTCCACATATTGCGTTCACAGCACACGGGCCACGCAAACTCGCGCGCACATGGTTTCCGCCTGGCTTCGGCATTGTCTCCTTTCGACTTGGTACTAGCAAGACAGATTGGATACTAGTCGGCTTGTGTAGGCTTGTGTGTGGCTTCGTGCTCGATTTGACCATTGGAGCAAGCAGACGGAAACGGTAGTGGAAGGTAAACGAAGGTAAACACGAAGGAGTTGGCGTGCGTGTGCCGAGAAGACGTTTGGATATCTGCTGATCGGGCCCTCGTCTACAGAGGTGAAGATGGACACGGTGTTTGCGCCCAGAGTTCGCTGCTACCTCAAGAACCTTCTTGAACACACGATGCAAAACCTTACGACACCGCACCCGATCCGGCTGGTCAGCGCTAGTCACGGGTAAATGGGCGTATTACCTTACCTACGACTGCGTGCTTGGGTTGGTTTGTAAGGCCTTCACGACGCACTGCGTGCTTTGGTTCGTTTAGTGTGCTTTACCAACGAGAACGCTGTTCATAAGTTCGCTTTTGCTGTGCGCTCATGCAGATACAGAATGTCGGCTCTGTTTTGTTGAACCCGTGTTCTTGCACTCGTAGGGGTCCAAAGGATGGAACCAAGCAGCTGTGCGACAGGTTCAAGATATCCTTGCCCTACGCCGGCCAGACTGTGACATGTTCGTTCGTTTATTTACTTATGTTCCCTAGATGAGTGCGTACAGTAATGTTTGCTGGATGTTCGCGCTATCTTCATGCTGCCAATCGTAACAGCCCCTCTGGTGGTGTTTCTTTGTTTTATCAGGGGAAGTTATTTTTCAAGCACACAAGCCAGAACTTCCGCCAGATTTTATCTTCGACGATACGTCGTTCCAGCCAGATATAGAGGAAGTGCCCGTAAGTTTCACATCGTTTATGTCGCTTGACTCTACATACCTTTAGTTGTTGGTGTAAGATAAAGAAATGGATAAGGTAATTTTAAGCCGAGATTTCATAGATGTAAGCTTAAGAACAAAAGCTTTAAATTTTATAGAATGGATCGTATGACAGAGCTTCTCTTCTGGTCAGTTCTTTATCTTCATTTGAAGTCACTGCTAATATCTTAATTTTCATGGAACTTGTTGCCAAGCTAGCTAGTAACTTGGTGCAGATTAAAAATAAAAATAAGAGGAAAAGACACCTTGTTCTATTGCCTGCTTATTCTTCTGCTGTCAATCTTATTGACACCAAGCAGTCTCTTAATTATTTCAGATTTCATTCTTTGTTGGCTACAGTTCGACCTACTGTTTGTAATGCAAAAACCTGCTGCTGCACATTCTCCTGTATGTTGCTGCTGTGTACCGACAACAACGACAGATTGGTTGATTCAGTTGCTTTACAACTTTCCTGTCATTGTTCCCAAAAAGAGCCTCTGTGACTGGGACTCTGAAGACGATGAAGCTCTGACGAACGTCATCCAGGAGCTTTTGGAGCAGTACCGCAAGCACCAGGTGTCGATGCTCGACGATTCGCCGAGGTTGCAGTTTGAGTACTCTTCCCTCGTCCACCAGTCGGACATTGCCGAGTCCAACATACAGGTGCACCTCAACAAGAAGGTAGGCAAGAGAACTTCTTCTCTGGCAGGTTTGTGTGCCGAATTACCGTACGTACTCGTTCCTGGCATGAAATTTTGTTGTATCGTGAAAAGGGGACAGACGTTGCACCACCAAATCGCCAACTCTTTAACAGGCAGTTCTGCATGCAAGCAAAAGACTTCTGCAGATGTGCAGCAGTGCAAAGGTGTGACATAGTGGCACGGCCATGGTGGCACTCTTTCAATAAAACAAATTTCTTTCTGAAAAAACAGTGCTATGTACAGTAAAACCTTGTTATAACGAAGTTGAAGGGGGAACGGTAATTACTTCGTTATAACCATTAGTTTGTTGTAGCCAATGTCAATTTCATCTATAATGAACAAGAGACAATGAAGCCTAGGAAAGCATAGGGGAAGTTACTTGTGGTATTGTAATTGTGGAGAAAGTAGAAAGGAATTAAAGTGGACGAAAAGTAGAAACCTGCCTTCGGTGGGAAGGGGTCGTGGGTTCGGTTCCCACCGAAGGCAGGTTTGTCTTTTCGTCCACTTTAATTTCTTTCTACTTTCTCCACAATTACAATACCACAAGTAACTTCCCCTATGCTTTCCTAGGCTTCATTGTCTCTTGTTCATTAAGTTGTTCCTAACAAATAAAAAACGAGCCCTTGACCCCTTCCCTTTCGTAATTTCATCTATAGGAATTTCAAGGGGAATTGCGATTACTGCGTTATATCCGGGTTCGTTATAACGAGTTTCTACTGTATGTGTCCATGGCACAAGCAGACATTCCTGTTTAATGGTACAAGAAGCTTCCGATAATTTTGTCGCAGTATGGTCTTGAATCAACACTTGTAGAAAAGTGTGGAATGCATAAGCTGGCTTTACGCAGTGCACAGGGACGTGTGCATTCTCACTTTTTCTAACAATGTTAGCACGCTAACAGTGTTGCAAAAAGGTGTGACACTTCTCTTGCCCCTTTCATGATGTTTGTGCCAGAACCGAGTGCGTACTGAAGGTAGGCGACGTGCTGCTGTGTCATTGAGCCGGAGACTTGAACAAGTCACCACCATTGTGTGCATAGTGTAGCGAACAACTTTTTCTTGACTCTGTCGGCAGAACCCTGGCAGTCCAGTCAGGTTCTGGATTACACTGCCCATCGACTTCTCCAAGCTCCCGCCAGTGTTTGCAAAGGTATTTCTTGACTTTTCATCATTTCTACTTCTGCTCACTTGTTTGAAGTGATCACAGCAATGCACAGCGTTGCCATTGGCTTCATACTGTAGTTGCTATCCAGTGATTTTAGCAAACTGGTACAGGATGCTAAACAATGCTGGGTTTGTATTCATAGACACAGACTAATACAGTATGTAGTAGCCGCAAGCTGTAGGCTCTGTGAGGTCACTTTTGCTCGAAATAAGTTCGTACCTTTCTCAGAGGAAAACATTAATTACACCGATAGGGTATAGTCCAGTTTAATTAGTGCAGGCATGATCTAATTTGAAAAAAACAATGATTCGGAGGACACTGATACATTCATAATAAAGAATCAGCACTTAAAACAGGTATACTTTGTATGCAAAAAGAGACTATGGCATAATAGCTAAGAAAGCCTACTTGTGCAGTGTTTACCTACTATGGCTAAGGTGTCGTGTTCATCATGTTTACTTGTTCAGTCATTTAACTTCTCCGACTTGCGTGCAGGCTTTACAGTCAGTTACTGTTATAGCAAGCTGCTCTACCTTACATACCACATTCACTTGTGTAAGATCTCACTGCTCTTTAGGAATTTCAGCTGGGTGCAGGTTTTCTATGAACCGCGCTTACAGGTGCCTACTTGATGCCATGTGCTGTGCTATCACTGATGAATAGCTAGGAAAGCCTTCATTCTTTGTTTCTGGTCGACCTTGCTAAAATTATCCTTCCATCTTCTGTGCCTATACACAAATGCCAGTTGTCAAAGTTAGCTTTTTTATGAGTGTGTAAATAAGGGTATACCACTTACTCGTGGAGAGAGGTAACACTAGTAAAAGCAGCAAGGCAAGAAATAAACATTCCAAAAGTGCTTAATTAAAATGTTATCCACTGTAGTGGCTTGCTTGTTTATTTAATCAATTACTTATACAATACAGCTAGCCTGAATAGGCTGGCAGTACTGCTAGCCTGTTTACCTCAGAACAAAGGTGCACATTTGATTTTCAGCTGTGGTTATCACATTTTGATGAAGGCAAAATTCAAAAACACTACCGGTGCACATTTAAATATCCCACATTGTCAAAATAGTCTGAGGTCCCTCACTGCTGCATGGCTCATGATTATATTACACATTTTTACACGTAAAACCTCAAATTTTAATGGAACGCCCACCGTTCAGCTGAATGGTCAGTGGTATTTAGAATGAAAACAGTGCCAAGTAACGCGGGATAAAAAGAGTGAAATGCAGATTTCCAATTTCCTTCACTTGTTCTTCTTCGGTTGGTTTTCAGCGTTCTCAGCCTGAGAAGGTGCGTAAGTTGCAAGGCCGTTCAGTTTTTCGAATGAACACACTTGACAGAACACAAATGACATATGACAGAACACGCCTCTTCCACCACCCTGTCCCCCCCCCCCCCCCCCAAAAAAGGAGAACCTTTCCGAAGACATGGCCATCCTGCAAGTCACCTTCCAAAGCCCAGAGGGGAGCCGCATATTGCCGCAACTATTCCTGTCTCCACGTGTCGAGTATGTATTATAAAAGTGTTTTCTCCGAGACTTCAGCAGTATTTCATGTGACATAGTGGACTAATGTGAAAGAGAATGCCAGACTTGGACTACAAATTGATAATTGTCGCTGCTTCCCGCAGCAAAGTTTAAACATGTCATGTGACAATGTGCTTCATGACCCACTAATAATTTGAACACGCCTAGTAGGTACGCGTTGTTACATGCATCAGTTAACCAGTATACTTAGTTCCACCTCAGAGAATTAAAAACTCATAAAGGGAGTATGGAAATATGCGACATGTGATGACTACGCAATGCAGGTTGAGGTAGCAGTAACATCACATCAAAAACTTGCCTTGTGGTTGTATTGTCTGAATAGAAGCTAGCATGCGTTAACCATCAGTACGATACTTCTAAAAACCTGCGCAGTAAAACCTCATGACATGAGACACTCGAGGGACATGGGTAACATGTCTCTTGAAGGGACACGGGTAACACGTCTCTTGTAACCATAAATTCTAAATACGTAATGGCCAATAATACAAGTGATGTTACATTGTAACAAGTAACATGCATTAACAGCTGGACTAGGCCACTTTATCGTCATCATCATCAAAGTGTGCTTAAGCACAGTTTGATGCAGGTTGTGCTTTGCTTCCTTCCCAACTTCTAGAGGTAAAAGCACTGTTCAAGCACTGTTCAACAGTACTCTATGAAGTACTTTTAGATGTCCATCAATCTCAACTGCTGATGCTTTTTGTCCTGCAGTGTTCTCGTTTCTATCATCCTTCTCCTTTGGTTCATCCTCAACAACACATGCACAATTTGCTTGTGTGAGGATTGCATGATAATTAAGCTCTCTGAAGCACATGAAGCCACAAGGTCACGTCTCTTATTAATTGTAAAGAATTTACTCTAGGGACCTAAAATAGTTGCCCTTAGTAACACTGTGTCTTGTACCGTGTATCTTGTATGCAGTGTTGCTAACATGGCAGATATGGGAAAATCAACCGAACTATTTTCAAATGTCTCTTGTAACAGTGTCAAGGTGTTACTATGGTTACAAAACTCTTCTTTCATCATGTAGTTTGCTCAAGCACTGATAAAAAAATGCTCGTCTTTTTCACTCGAAGCCATTGTGACAACGGGCACACTTCGCCTTTTTTTTTTTTTTTTTACAATGCTCAATAACAGGGCGCTTGGTGGCTCCCTGGCAGTAAAACTACCAAGCTTCAACAAGGACAGCTGTCTCATGGATTACGTGCCACAGGTCAAGGAGCTTCTTGAGAAAAAGGTAATAATCGGTCTATGGCATTATGCCTTTACGAGCGAGTGTTGCCTATAAGTAAGATATGTTGTTATGGTGTGATGAATGGAGGAGACATAGTGGTCCACGCCAGTGCTCCGAATGTGTCAGTGAACCATTTTGACTCTGTCTGCACGCGGTGGTGTATAAATGCACGTGGTATATGCTTCTTGCACCCTGTAATACATTTGATATCCCGGGTTTCAGTATCTGGTACCAATTTTTATAGCAATACCAATGAGATGAGTGCTGGAGAAATATCTATGCTGTGTTAATTTAAATCGCATGTATTATCAACAGCTATTGGATGATATGAGGGTCTCCAAGATGTACAGAGCATTTGGCTGCAAAGATGACTGCATCGTAATGATGTCCATGATGTTGGATCAGTTACAGTATACTCCAAATCGACAAACTCGAAAGGACCATGAGAACTTGTCTTATTGGAAGTGCCTTCCAAGAAAGGACTAGCTGTGTGCCCTGGTGGATCCAAACATCTTACTTCAAAAGATCAGTCAAGTAGACTTACAGTTGGGTGGAAAATTACAAACGAAACCATTTATTTTACCCCACTTGAAGACTGTCTTCAAGTGCTGGTTCCTAGTCTTAGCTACCCATCATAGATCTCTGTCATTGCTGTGCAAATCGGCAAGCAGCCGTAAGTAACATCTCACCTACGCATGATCTTAAAAATCCTCCAGTGCATCTATGCTGCTGGAGAAGGTTCATTAGAGGACTTAAGCAGGCATATGCTGCCTGCTGTCAGTCAATGTATTGTGGCACATCTTTCAGGATACCGACATAAGCATCCATATCCACAAGGACACCGTTATTTCCTAGCCTAAAAACTGGGCCTGTCTTTCTTCTGGGCAGTTTTCACACCCAAAACGCACTCTTTTGTGGATACAAGGCAGCATTTACTTTTTTGTGTCCCCCCACCCTTTTCTTGCCCCTTTTTGGGACCCCCTACTCCTCCCTTTCTGTTTTCTTTTGCTTTGCTCTACAGCACTGCTGTACTGGTTGGGGTGGTGGCTTTATCCCTCTTTGATACCCAGAGTCCTTGTATAGGCCTTCTTGGGTTCTTTTGTACTCTCCCTGCAGGTAATGAAAAGAAAGTCCAGAGACAACAAATGAACCCAAGAAGGCAGGTTGCCCCTGCACTTGGGCACCCCAACAATACAACTCTGGAATGGAGTTTTATTGCTGAGTACACAAGTGGCTTTGCCTATGTAGTCATGGGTTCTTTTGTACTCACCTTAGTGGGGAGACGACAAAAGAATACAAGTGCGCTGCCCTTTAGGCCTCCTACAATAAGCCAGAGGTTGCGGTCCACAGCACTGGGAAAGTTCCTCTTAACTAAAGGGTACAAGTGAGGAGGTTCGTCTTAAAAGGATTTTTTCTATTGCACTGAGTCTATGGAAAATCAAACAAGAAGCACCAAGAATTTGCCTTAACAGAGTTCGTTCTAATGGGAGTTCACTGTATTTGAGTCTAGTGGTACCAATTCAATTTTTGCATCACTTCTGTAAGCTAACTTATAAGTATTACCCTATCTTTACACATTCTAAATGCCATATTTTTGTGTACACCAAGTTTGAGGGGAAAGTAGTACCTACAATCAAGCTTTGTGATGCCAAAACAGCTTCTTTATAGAGGATAGTCTGTTATAACCATACACTGTGAATACCGTTTTGATTGCACTAATAGTCATTTGTTTCATTATAACCGATAATTTATTGTAGCCATATTCACCATATCAAGGTTTGACTGCTCGTACTAAATTGGAAATATGTTTCTGCACTTGTAGCCACATTTTGCTCTGTGCTGTTTTATTGTATATGACTGGCACGTATTGCAGTGCACATTCTCCATTGGTGTTTTTTTGTCTTTCAGGTCGAACAGGTGTCAACATCATTTGCTAAGCGCAAGGAGTATGTGGCAGCTTTCCTCAACCTTTTTGGCAGGTATGATTGCCATGATGAAATTACAACGTAACTGTCAGCCTCAAGCGCATGACTAATATGTAGTACTGTATTTGTGTGACTATTCATATAATGCTAAGGGAACTTTGTGTCCTTAAAAAAATTATAAAGTTAGTGTTAAGATTATAGAGCTTAGAACTTTATGGGGGCAATCATAGTTGAGTGTGCCGAGAGATGATGCCCTACCCTAAACAGAATGTAGAGCGAACATTGGAAACTGTGTTTGTTTATCAACGCTGCTCGTTTTCCCATCAGTGTCTGTGAAAGACACTTTGTGTGCAGTCAATGCAATTTGACAGGCAGCTCCTGTGCTTTACTTTAAATACCACATTCAGTTCAAGAAACCACTCGAGGTGTTGGGAGTGCAGCAGTACTTTCCATTCGCTCATGATTCATTCACTTGAAATCCATTTCACAACCTATGTACCATGCGGCTGCAACGACCTGACCAATTTTTGCTTTATGTTCATAACTTGTTACTGAATGTAATTTGAAGTATGTTCTCAAAGCTATTACTTACAGGGGAAAAAAATCTTTATAATCATGTAAACATAAATATTGTCAATATCACAAGAAGCACATTCGATAAAATTTTTTACGCTAGGTGACTTACACTACTTGTCATCATGTCTTGAAGTGAGAACACGTGGAAAGAGCAGTATACTTGTGTAACTGGGTGAAAATGACTTGTATCAATTCCAGCATCTTCTAGAATTGTGAAGACTCTTTTCAACTCGGTTTGTTATGGTTGCTTGTGTTCGAAAACACAAGTTTGTTTCTGTCATGATCAATCACTTACTACTTCTTATTTCTTGATTTAACTCATCATGTGTGCTTTGTTTGCTTGTCTTTTGAATGTAGGTGATCTCTATCACTCTGACAACAACCAGTTAAACTAGTAGCATATCACGTACGTAGTAACTACTGATGTCAAATCACCATCTATCGCTTTCATGCAATTTGGCACATTGGTGAGGTAACGTCCCATAACGACTTACTGCTTCATGTTATCATTAGGCAAAGTGTTGCGAATCTTCTGGCTTAATTGATCTGTTCCCTAAAAACAGCCCTGCACACTGCTTGCATTGCAGGAACCTTCTGGAGTTTGACGCAGAGGGATTTGCAAGCTTGTCTTTCCTCTTTGAGCATGACGACTTCTTTTTCATCCTCATCAGTGAGTATGTCATTTTACAGGAAGAAAGCCTTGACCAATAGAATATTCCTTTCAAAAGCAAAAGCCTTTGGTTCCCATGTTTCAAAGTTGTGTTGCGAAATACAAAACATCACATGCATGTGAGCGTTGGAACGCATCTCTCACTTCACCGTGAAATGAATTGAGCTGGCTATGACAGTGCATGCACTTGGTGTCGCCTTTGTTTTGGTCTGAAGTTGGACGTGTTTTGCCAAGACGCGCTCTGAGAATGTAGTAAATGTGAGGTCTGTGCAGTTTCGAGCACTGAGTTGAATTGCTGTTTGCGTGTGAAATGGCTCGTTCACAGCACTCTGCTCCTTTTAATAACAATAATAATTTCTTTATTTCTGTCAATGATGGGGGAGACAGCAGTGGCTCGACTCTCGTAGCTTGTTACCGAGCTCTTTCACCTTCACATTCTTGGAATGTTCTAATAGACCCTGTGATATTTAACTACTGTAGTACTTTTGTGCTCCTAAATATCCCTCCTTTCGTGCTGCTAATTGTAAACGGGCCCTCCTGCAGTTGCTATCCCACGGACTTTCCCACAAGACAAGCCCTCGCTGACATTTCAGTCTGCGTACCACACCAGCTGTGGATGGCCCTACAGCATCACATGCACCGACTATCCGTACAGCCCGAGGTGGGAGGCGTCCGAGATGGCGGATCGAGCAAGGCAAGTCATTTCAAGGCCCTCAACTTGTGTATTTGTGACGTAGCAAACAAATCAGAAGCACTGCCCAGGCCGCTCTCTCCTGTATAAAGGTCCCTTTCCACACTTTGTCGGGAGTCAAAAGCAGTGGTGCACCTATGTTATCAACTGTACAATGGTACACCTATGTATCAACTGTACAACTGTATGTTCCAATGCCTGTACGCCAGGCCTTGGAATCGTGGCTGGAGCTGACTAAGGAATGTTTCTTTCCTTGGTTATCCGTAGCGCTGTCGGAGCATCCCTGTTCCTCGTTGTCAGGAACACAATTGTCGAGAGCTAGCAGTCTCTTCGGCACTTCTGCCCGGAGTTCAGGCCATCACAACATTGATCCACTAATGATCAGGGTTTGAGGTATCAGTGCAATGCATTGGCACAAAATCACCAAACAGTTTCGGGGTACCTCTAACTGCAAAAATAAAATCAAGGATGCGTAAATTGGTGTGTTTTCACTCATTTATTGGAGCAGAACATAGGCACAACTCTTTCTTGAATTGAAATCAAGCACTTGCAACATCAAAACACTGTGCGTGCCATGCATTAACACAGCTTCAGCTCGGTTGGCAGCGAAGTTTCGTGGCCACAAACTTAAAAGGGCTCAGAAATCAAACGTACCATGGCCTTTTGAAGAGCGAAATGCTCAGGCTCTGTTCAGTGTCTCAAGTAAACTAGAGCTGAGTTTTGAAGTTGAGTGATAGAGAAACTAGAACCCATGGGCTTATTTCCTTGTGCAGGGCATTCGTGATGGACTATGTCCCGAGCTTCCAGACCAGCTCCGTGAAGAACCGTTGAAGTGCCCAACTGTTCCCGTCCCCGTAAAAAAAGCCTGGTCCTTTAACTTTTGTACATACAAGTAAATATTTCCCCTTTCTTTTTCACACATTGTGTTCTTTGCCTGCTACTCCCTATATTCCAGTTTCATCGGTTAATGTAGTGTAGATTGTGTTATGACTTGTGCCATGTGATCAGCAGCAAAGGCCACCTGCATCTTCCAGTGAAAGAGGGAGCCCTCATGTGCAAATGTGATTCAGTTGGTGTTGCATAGACAGCAAATAGAAAACCATGCAAGAGTGCTCCATTCCTCTTTCATTTGTCTGTTGGAATGTGTGGCTTTCACTGAATTTGGTGAAGTACAGTCAAGCGCCTTGTTATAACAAATTCAGTATAACAGTGATATTATTACATGCAGTAATTCATTATAAATGTATATCCACAACACTTTTAATAGCAATTCTATTTTAATTTGTTATAACCGATAATTTGTTATAATGAGGTTTGACTGTACGTGCACTGAAGCGTTGAGAAGTACATTCTGTGCCCTTTTCTCATTTGTGTACTGGAATGCATACCTTTCACTGAACTTGGTAGTGTATAATACCCTCACAGATGTTCAAAAAGAGGTATATAGTACTCAGTTGCTCAAAGCTCTTAGAACTGCGTTCTGAACAGTGTCGCCTCTACGCGCTGGCACGTCGACCGAGTCGCGCCAAGTCTCACTAAAAGGATCACCTGTCTAAAGGTGAACAGTTAAAAATGCTACCTCTTTTCTCCCCAGTGCACCCAAAACAATTCACAGCCTAGTGCCACCTCTTATAGTTTGAACAGCTTTCACTGAATTTTACAGTGTATACCACTAAGAAACAACACTCGTAGGCATGTGCAAATTTGGAATACGAAAAAGCGTGGTTGTGCTTGGCTGAACAAATAACTGTGAGCATAGTACTAAAGGGAACAAACTACTTATTATTTACATCCACATAACTATAATAAAGTAGATTTCAGAAGAAAAATGTGTTCAACTTTAATGTGCCACTCAAAAATTACTGTACAGTCAATCTTGCCAAAGGTAAAAGTCCCTACATCACATTCTAAATATTCCAGCAGTATTATACATTCCTTTTAGCTGTGAACTCCATTGTACGCACACTCGGGCAGTTAGGTCCAAGTCGTGAGAAAGAATCTTTGACCTCATGACATGAAACCACTGTCTAGTGTTATAGCATCATGGACAAGTGGAATAGGAACAGGGCTTTTTAGAATTAATATTTCATGCCTTCTTTCGCTACAATGTACAGCAATAACATATCAGCTGTAAAGCTGTTTTGGACCGACACGGCATCTGCAATAGCTGAGATAAATTTCCTTTCTCTGCATGTATGGTAACATCCTCCCACTCATTGTCTCACTCATAGTCCCGTTATCCACTTTTGCAACACTGTCGTATACTAGACTGACCTATTGATGATATCAGTCTGTACGTCCAGTGCAACGAACTGATTTCCCATTGAACAATCCTTTTGTCTGTTGTACCACCTTATCTTAAAGCATAATCAGTGAAACAAAAAAGGGAACGCCAGATGTTGCTGTGCAGTCCTACCATCACAGACTTGTTTGCAGAAACTAGTTGACTTTATTGGCAGGCAAGAAAAAAACGCTAATGATGAGTGCGCAGGGCTGTCAGCTGTTGCACTTTTCGTTTAGAGCCACAACTCGGGAGCGTACCTCTGCGAAGGTGTTATCGCAAAACGTGCGGAGCTCTTCGGCAACGGAGTCTTCGGTTGCGGTGAGGTATCCTTCCTCATCTATCATACACCAGGAGAGAAGAAAGGAACAATAGAATTGGTTGGTTTGAAGTGCTTTTGATTGATACAAGTATCCGAAAATTTATAAATTCGAATTGAATAGTGTCTTACTGAATTTGGATAGCCATTGTTCGTAAACACAAATATTTCAAAATGTTAATTGCATCAAGATATGCACAAAATTGATGCCAAAGAAAAGTACAATAAACATTGTCCTTGCAAGCGTGTTATAGGTGTAAAACATGAGCACTCATGTAGTGCAGCAGGATATTTTGCTCAGACTTTACCAATAATCATTTGCACTTTAAAAACAGTTCCACAGATGGGAAGGGTTTTCTTGCTTTTACTGCTAATGATAATTATGAATATGATGGCATGAGTAATGGTTTACCCACATTGTAAGAATGGCTGTGCAATATTCCAGAACTGTACAATAATGATTTGTCTTTCTTCTAGTGCTATTATTCTTATCTATCCTATTTGGCCTAAAAATCATGACTTCCTAACTACAGTAAAACCTTGTTATAACGAAGTTGAAGGGGGAGTGGTAATTACTTTGTTATAACCATTAGTTTGTTATAGCCAATAGGAATTTCAAGGGGAATTGCAATTGCTTTGTTATATCTGGGTTCATTATAACGAGGTTCTACTGTATAAGCAAAAAAAGAAAAAAAAATGAAAGAGAGGTGGGGAGGGGGAATAGGAGTAAAGGCACTCACTTTTCATTATTAGATGTCCTGCCAGCTCGCAGAGTGCAACGTTAAATGCAGACTCATCCTTTGCACCTAAAATGCACAATAAGAGACGTTCTGTGCCAATTCATGTCGAAACCAAGCGAGTGGTCTCACCAAAGCAGCACTGACGTGCCCAGAGGAACACGCGAACTACAGGTTTCTTGGATCCATCTGGGTGTCCCGAGCAAAAGCTCGTCCCCCTCGTAATAAAGAGGTTGTGGGCTGTAGATGTCTTTAGCAGCATTTCGACAAGTACCATCACATCCCTGAAACACAAGAAATTGTATTTTTTTGATAAATTATCACACTGTTTACCACTAAAAAGCAGTCTAGCACAATGCTGTGTGATAGTTTTATATGCTGATGGTTCAGGTATGCGCGAACCAATCTAGTACTGGATACTCCTTTGCTTTCCGTGTTTATCATTATGCATGGCAGCACTGCGACTGAGATCGTACTTCTGAGACTACAGTGCATTTAACTAGCTCTTCGACGCACAGTAATTGCAGAATATGGTTTCATCTGTTACACTGCATTACGTCATACAGTGCGCAATTTGATAATCGCTTCAAGCATACTTCAGTGAAAAAATGCTACAGTCAAACCTCATAGCAAAGTCAATATGATGCGGACATAGCTTCATTATATCCAATAATTTGCTATGTTGATGTCAAACTGTAATTCAAAAGTAATCAACGTAGGACTATAGCTTAAAGCAAACAGTACTATTTGCTACAATGTTACAAATATGGACATGCCAGGTACATTCATATACGCGAGAGCTAGTGAACAAAGGTATTGCAGTACTGGTTTATGCCATGTTTTACTTTTACATAATGTTACATGAACATGGCAACCAAGACAGTATATTACAAATTAATTTTACATTGTATATTGCGTAGGAAGACCTTTCTTAACAATGCTATCCAAATGTCACTATGAGATGCACACGAGAAAATGAACGAATGCTTTTGCAAAAGTACCATGGGCACTTCTTTTCCCTCACCGAACAACAGAATCCTTGTTTTCTTTGGTCACTTGAAACGCAAATCCTTTGGCCGGGTAGTCTACTATCTCGTAGCATTCGCTCCACAGATGATTGACCCTCTGCGTAGACAGATTGATGCATCTGTGAGTGCTACTAATACTGCTCAAACATCAATATATAATGAAGTAATTATATGGTTTGCTACCAAGGGTTTATTTCAATGAGCATTCTACTGCTTTAATGAAACCAAAAACGCACAATCCAAGACAACCAGCTGCAGCAAAGTGAGTATTAGTTTGCTGACAGCTTAAAAGGGGCAGCTGACACCAAAATTTCGCTGCTTAGATAGCCTGCGGGATTGATTTTCGTGGACATGCACATGTCACCTACCAAATCTCAACGGTGAACACAGCTCCGAAGGTAATCTAAATGAATATTGAAGTTTGCAGGCGCAATCGAGCGCTAGACGCCGTACATCGCGACAACGACAATAGCAAAGATGACCTGAAGGGGACCCCAACTTCCGCGATGTCACCACGGCAGCCAAGCTCCGAACGGCTATAATAACATCATAGCCGCCATTGCTTATTCGCTGCGGCTGCGTTAGTAGACTGCCGGCAACACCAGACCTCAAGAAAATAGTTGCCACCTAACGACGATGACAGCAATGCGCAGGACATGCAACAGGCGAAAGAAAACGAGCATGTGTTGGTTGTCGTGCGGAAGTGCATCACAGATATGTGTGCTGACGTTGTCGAACTCGTTTATTCGATTGCGAGCGCTAGATGGCGCCCGTTGCACTGGGCGCCTTGTCATTTTTTGAGCTCTCCCAAACCAAAACTGAAACTAGTGGGTAATAAACAGGCCGTAAATAATTACTTGACACGCGCTAGAGCAATTGATGTGCTGTGTTATGGCTAACAGGTCCCCAGCTACGTACTGCAGCGAAAAAATAGCAGACGAAAATTTTCGTGTCAGCGGGGCGCTGACACGAAAGTTACCAGTTTTGAAATAAAAAATAATTCAGCGGCACATTTAAGAGTAAGGCATTAACATTATGTTTACAGTCAAAAGTTATTCAGTTCTTTACTTTGCCATGTTCAAATAATGCACTCAACATGGCACATTCATACTTTTTTTGCACATATCTTGATTATGGCATGTGCGCTTACATTAAGATAGCCTTTTGGTAGATGTAACTTTGCTTCCATTGACTGCATAAGCACGTAACAAGAGGCAAAGAAACTCACTGCAGGTTTCAACGTAAAGCCTGTGCTCCAGGTAATAGAGGTGGAAGTGGTGGTGATTCACCGAGGCATGTCCGCCTAGGCTGTTGAGGCCAAGACGGAAATTTCTGCAAGGCAACCGCATTTTCACTTGGTCACTTTTATACTAAGGCCCCTTCCTGCCAGTAACAATACATTTATTGCAAATATGTCTTGAATAAACCTTCCAACCTATTAGCAACTATAAAATCAATTTGCTGAAACTTCTCTTTTGTGTATCAGGAATGTTGAGGGAAGGTGTGTGATAGCCACGTCAATGCTATCCAATGTTAACATGTGCCAACGTGAGACTGCATCAAGAATGCGGTCATGGGCTTCCTCTTGTGATGTGGTGTAAGTTCATTCATTAAGGACTCCGCCTCTGTTTACTTTATTTTGTTTAATCACTTGTGTAGTATAATTACGCATGACTGTGTTAAAGGAGGCCCTGCAATGCTTTTCTTCCTAGCAGCCCTTGAGTGAGCTCACTGCGGTAGCGTATCGTATCGTCTCCCAAATTGCTTGTTCAAAAATCCTTAGAATCCATAAAACATGAGCAAAAGCTACATCATTGTCTCCTTTTTCCTTTGAGCATGTTCGTGCACTTCCATTGTGACTGGTACACCGGCAGAGTCACTGAAAAAAAATGCACGCGGCACAGGGATGTGGCAGCGCCCCACAGTAATAGTGTTAATTACACTCAAGCCTTGTTATATAGAATTAAACAAGACATGGAAGTAGCTTCGCTATATCCAATAATTCGTTATAAATGCATATTCTTAAGACTGTTATAGAGTCAACAGTACTTAAATGATTCATAAAAACCAGTAATTTGTTATATAGAGGTTGAAATGTGTACAGTACAGGAGACACTTTGTGCTTTGGTGTGAACACAAAGCTTCCTGTGGCTTTGAGAAAAATTGACATGCACTGATTAATATGGTTGTAGCAGGCTCAGTAGGACAGGAGCAACAAACACACATTTGAAACAGTACTGGTGAAGTATGCTGGGTGCTGCTTCACATAACATAGATGTAATATACTGAGACAGGAAGTATTGAGACAAGTTATTTTTTGGCGTTTCTGAAGACAGAGACTTAGATATGTCTTGCTAATTGAACATGAGATGAACAATTGAAGCACTGCTGAGGATGTTTTCAATTCATAAAAATAGCCAATGCTAGTTCGGCCTCAAACTACATAGTACTATTGGAAAGGAAACAGCGCGAACACAGGGACATCATGCCAGGAGAAGAGTGGTCAATTTCAAGACATTTCTAAAATGAAGTTAAAATTTTCTGCTGCATGCAAGTGCAATAATTCTTGGCTTACATACTCATGGGAGCCTTGACTGATTGACTACTCATGGGAAGCATTCACTTACTATCTCCTATAAGTGTTGCAGGGCCCCCAAACAAGAATATATATGGACGATCAGACAAGTCTTTATGATTTTTGAGATGGGGTGAGTTCAAAAGTTGAAACGTACCTTTAAAGTGTTTGGTGTAAAGAGAGTAGATGGAATCACTTACGGACTGCTGCTCAGTAGTACTGTGTCAATCGCCAGACGAACCGATTCTGCTGTCAGTATCTGTTAAACAAGAAGGGAAGGGTGCAAAATTTTTCATGACATTTAGAAAAATAGCTTTAGTTATGTCACTTACAGCCCCTTGGTATGGGGCACAGTTCAACCCAATATCAACCTATGTCTCAAAATGCCACTCTCTATCTCCGTGACACTTTGTATATGTTTAAGCTTTCCACTTTGTGTAAATTATTAAACACCTCTCATGAACCCCATTTTTAAAGGAAAAGACAACCCCACAGCTATAATTATCACTTAAATTTAATGATTCTAAGGGCTATCATCATTAGCATTGCACGTATTCACACAATTTTCTAAGGGGCCAGATGCGGGAAATTGAGGATTGGTCGCCTATCATGCAGGACCCTGTCTACACATATGACGAAGTGGTACACGCCAGCTAAATGGAATACGTAAAACCTTGTTATAACGAAGTTGAAGGGGGAGCTGTAATTACTTTGTTATAACCATTAGTTTGTTATAGCCAATATCCATGTCATCTATGGGAATTTCAAGGGGAATTGCGATTGCTTTGTTATATTCAATAGTTCGTTATATCTGGGTTCATTATA
Source organism: Hyalomma asiaticum (assembly GCA_013339685.2). Lineage (NCBI taxonomy): Eukaryota > Metazoa > Arthropoda > Arachnida > Ixodida > Ixodidae > Hyalomma > Hyalomma asiaticum. The sequence goes on from CM023487.1 coordinate 21,608,761, forward strand.
ACGAGATTCTACAGTAATTGTCAGGATTTAACAGTTTAAGCACACTTGAAGGAAATGCGCAAGATAACAACTAAATGAAAATTGAATTCTGGGATTTTGGGCAAGCAAACCTGCATCCTCAAGCTTAGAGGTGATACACTTTAGTCGCTAAGCTACCATGGCTGGTGGAGGACTCGGAATACACTCGCACATACCTGTGGCAGGCACTCGTACAGGCTGGGAACCAGCAGCGAGTTGCAGTATTCCAGTGGGCTGACATTGATCACTACCCAGTGCCCTGCCTGAAAAGAAGATACTTATAGATAACTAGAAACACTGCGGGCATCGAAATATTGTACCTAAGACAGCTGATTCCATCGCTTACTTCTTTCTCACTGTGTTCTCCTTTATCAGTGTTCTTCAGAGAAAACAGCATCTGGTAGTGGTGGAAAAAAAAAAAAAAAGGAAAGGAAAGGATTGTTGAAGATCTGTGGTGAACTTACAGGTCACTAAGATGACCGTTGAGGCACGTTGAGAGACAGTACAGGGCAAATGCACAGAAGATGGGAGCACTGACCTGCAATATATACTGATTGGAAACAATCAACCACATGTAAGTTGACTTGTTGTGAGTCTGAGTTTGGGCTGGAATCACTTGTGTAAATCTTATGTTGAATTCCAATGGCAGATCCAGGTCAAGTTTTTCTGCTCTGTACGGGGCAGTTGCATTCCAATGGCAGATTGGGAGCATGAATTTTGTATTCCAATGGTAGATCGGGAGCAGCCGCGGATTCCGGATCGCTCCGTGGAGCAACAATTCTTGCTCCGTCTAAATCGGCGGATTTGGCCGGAAGTCCGCGTGACGTCATTTGTGCGCCCGCTTCTGCTCAGCTCTTCCCGTCACGGCCGGCTGTTTTAACAGTCGTGGGCCGCCATGGACGACAGGAAAGCACTTCCCGCCGTGCGCTCATGCTGTTTCTGCTAGAGAGTTTGGAGTCGGAATCCGGGTCCCCTCTACGCTAGCGCCCTCTCGCTAGATTTCCGCGTGCTAAGTGCTCCCGCGGGAGCGAATGCACTCCAATGGCAGATTTGACGAGAGCGATCTTGCTCGGAGCGGCGCGCTCCGTTCGCGATCCGGCTGAGCGCTCGCGATCTGCCATTGGAATTCAACATCAGTGTTTATTTATTTGTTATTTTGGTTATGCCATGCTAGCTGGCAGCTAACTGGTTTAATTGTGCATAAATTAATGCTAGCTAAAGTGAAAGAAACTGAGTCACCCATGCACAAGATGGATGGACAGCATTCCTCTGGCCTCAAGGAAATGCCAAGGTGAGCTCAAAGAACTTCTTCTTTCAGTCCTCATGGCTTTTACGATGCTGTGTCAATGTGACTCAGGGTGTCTATACAATACCTCAGAACATGGAATAATCTGTGCTGGTCCTCCCTAATTGGTCAACTACGCCTTGGCAGGTAAAACTGACCAATCTCAAATCCCTGATTGGTCAGTCCCACCTTTTCAGGCAGAGCTGACCAATCAGGGAGGACCAGCAGAGAATGGTATTCCACATTCTGCAATACACTTTTAGGCTCCGTGTGCGAGTGCAGCTATATTAGCCCGTGACTGACTGAGCTCACTGAAGTGCTTTTGTTGAGTGTACAATCAATGTGGTGTTCTTTCTTACTTGCGGACACGTGACCTTGCCTAGCCCCAAGCTGAAGCTTATTATTATTATTATTGTAGGCCAGTCTGAATGTGTTTTACTTGTTTTTTCTAAACTGCACAAATCCATCTCAAGATGACAGGTATTGCAACTTACTTCACCTTCCTTGAGTTTTGTGAAGTTGAAGATGCTGCCGTCAAAAGGCATGCAGATGGAAGTGACGTGTTGAGGTTTCCTCCTTTCCTGGGCTCTCTTTGTGTTGAGCTGTTAGGGCAAGTGAAAGAGCTTTTTTGTAGACCCACGAAGATTGCCCATTCATACCTGTCCTGCACAGCCTGTTGCTAATACAGGGGCTGTGTTCAGAATTGGAGCTATAGTAACAGTTCCAATGCATGCTGATTGGCTGGTTGAGGGACGGCAAACAAGGTAGAAGCTTCAGTCATGGGACGTTTGAGATTAGATGCGACAAAAAGCAATGTTGGTCTCCAAAGCTGATAATTTGAGTACCACCCTAGGTCGTGTGCAGTGATATCCTAGGCTGAACCAGGCATAAATTAATTGAGCAGTGTTAGAAGTGAGTCAAATCAAATACTACTCATATAATTAGCAGGCAGACAGTTGTCATCAGTAATACAACCAAGCAATGCTTGCATCCTGTTTTTAGTGGATATTTGATTTCTGCAGATGCTGAATTGAATAGGACACTATATAAATCAATATTAAATTTGCATTCCCCTGATAGGGGTACAGTAAGTGCAAATTAAATACAAACAAGTTAAGGATAATATATGCTTTCGTTCCCATTTTTGCCAGTACTGTTAACTACGGCATGTTTTAGCACATAAACGCTGAAGCCAAAGCCACCGGTGGCAACCAGACAACTAGCAGTCCAAGAAAGTGCTCTCAATTAATTGCTCGTTCACGTTTTGATTGTTTATGGCTGTACATTTGTTGGCATAGTTAGGTGCCTGCACATGTCTGTTCATCTCACCAGTGTGACAATTCTATCAGCCCAAAAAGCACATAAAACTGGAGTAATTTGTATCACAGAAAAATAGCTAGTCTGAAAAGCCAGTACAGCTTCTGAACGAGGTAAACAGCATGGATGACAAGGGATGGCAGAAAAAAATATTAGACATGCACAGACTCACAGTATAATTTTACTTTGCAAAAACAGCTGTTGAAAAACACAAGCTAGCATGTGACAGCTGGTCAAGATTCTGCATCGCATTTTTTTCCTCAAGCAAAAATTGAAGCAACCTCATGCATTCTTTTCCATGTTTCTTCAGTTTGCGACAATCTGGACAGATCTCATGAATGAGTATGCGCTCGTTTCGCGTGTGCTGACATAGGCCATGGCATCGTGTACGGTACCGACGGCAGCTTTTTTTTTTTTTTTTTTTTTTTACCTGCGCCACGAAGCCGTACTTTCCGGGAAGTACCCTCGTGTCCAGTTTGTCCAGCTTGTACCAGAAGTGACCGCCGGCCACGGCCTCGTTCCACGTCGACTGCAACAGCTGATCGAAGCGGCTCGGCTTTGCCCCGACGCACCCCGGCTCGACGCCGTACACGAAATCGGCCTCTCCGTACTCGAACTCCTTCAGCAACTTCATGGCGTCGTGCTGTTGCCGCCGCGTTCTCTGGCCGCGCTGCTTCTGTAAAATGAATGAAATGAATGGGGGAACCACGTGATACGATCCGCAGCCAACGCACCGGAGACGCTAGAAACCAATTACAAAGAGCGTGCACTCGCGCGTTGTCCAGTGACCTCGCCTCTTCAAGGTGTTTGTGATTTAGAAGCAGAAAGAGGGAACCTTCAAGGTGAGACCTTTTCGCCAGCTGTTCGTGAGAAAAATTGCCCCGTCAGGCGCCAACTGTTCAGCAGCAGGCGTGGCAAACGAGGCTTGTTTATGTGAAGTCGGGGCAGAAAGAAAAAACTCGCTTATCGAATCATCGTAAAGCCAGGTTCGAAGAACTCGGCTGGAGAAACCGAAGAGCGGTGGGGCGCCAACCCGCCGGATGACGCCGGCGCGCTGGCCTGGCCACTGTGTGTACGAGATATTCATCGATTTGTGCGTTTTCTCCACCGTCTCCGGCTATCTAGTGTGTGTAGCTAGCCGGTTCACAACTTCACCCCTTTCCGGCGGACGTCTATTTGACACCGTTTATGGGGTCAATCAAGCGATAGACGTTGTCGCCGGCTCTTGGGATTTAGAACGGCAGCGGGAAGCGACCTTCGCGCAGCCTAGACGCAACAGCGGCGAACTCGATCCCCGAGTTACGAAAATTCGGACCACCACAGCTGCTGCTGCTACCGGCCGGCGAGTGTCGACCACGAAGGTGAAGAAAGATGTGGCGAAACATATTCGGCAGGTCGACGACAATCTACGTGAGTATATTACGAATGCGAAATCACACCGGCGATGCATGCAAACGGGTCTTTCCTTCTGTGTGCAGATGGTGAAAGGAAACTGCTCGCAGTACACACGTGTTTTGTCTACTCCACGGAGAAGCGGCGCTCTGAAAAAAGACACACAAAGCGCGCCCCGCTGTTTTCAGGAACATGCGTAGTCAGATTGTTCGCCTATAAATCAAGTTCGGGAAGTGACGCGCAAAGTTCTCCGCGGTCTGGGCTTTCGAAAACACACAGCTGTTCGCGACACTTACAACTACAACACCGTTCGGCGCGACCTGCCCTCGGCGCCCGATGCATGAAAGGGAGAACGTGCACTTTTTTCCCAGATCGCCCGCCGCTTCCGGCAAATCAGTCGTTCGAACTTTCATTAGAAGGGCGACTTCGCTTTTCCCTGTCAAACTGCCGGCACAGAGTACACACAAAAGCGACGAGTCGTATCTTCTTTTCTTCAATTTAAGTACAGAGGGGGTTGTGATTAAAGTTCGCTTTTGATACATACGCATATGAATTGCCAACACGATTAGAAGCTCGCCTGTGTTCGTAGCCGAAAATGCCGGGCCGGGCCAGCAGGCCCCGGCCAGTTGGCTATGACAGAGAGCTCACAACAGCAGCTGTTCCCGCTGCCACTGTGAGCCGGCACACTTGTCTAATAAGAGCAGTGCAGTACATACATACGTAGCATACAACGGTTGACTGATGAGCGTGCGTCAGGGGTGCTGCTACGCCGGCGCTGTTTGGGTGCTAGTGCGCGGCGAGCCGACGCGTGTAAGCGCGAGACGACGTCCGTTCCGTTTCCTTCGCCGATAAAAACTTGGGAGAATAGCGAGAGATAAAAGACGTCTCCGTGTAGAGACGAGGGGTTGTGACACGACGGCTACGTCACTCGGATCATGGACGAATCTAGCAAGTGCTGCGAGAAAAAAGAAAGGCTACCAAACACAATGGGAGTCGAGGGGCGCAAGCCACCGCGACGACCCACGACGTACGGATCGGTGGAGTTTGTGCGAACGATGGTAAGGCTAGCAGTGATGTTCCGTGCAGGGAATTTTCCCTTTTTCAGGGAATTTTCGACCGTCATTTCGGACGAAAGGGAAAAAGGGAATCTTCGCAATATTGCAGGGAATTTTGGAGGGGAAGACATATCCTTATAATGTTCGAAACACTTCTGTTATGGGGCACTTTCGGTTCGTACTCGGTTGGCAGTTTTCGGTTTCTTCAATCGTTCCCGGCGCGTGTAGCATGGAAAATCATCGCGTTTAAGATTCGTTCCTGTTACACGGAGCGTCTTTTTGTTTACTCCGGGTGGTACGCTCGAAATCCACGTATGCGCTATGTAATTACAGCACATGAGCTCCGAGATTGTCGATCGCCAACGTAGCACACCCGAGTGGAAGCCATTATTCTTTCACCAAAAGTTGGCAATTATGTGTGCTACAAGCCAGAAGCTTTCAGTAACAAAAACAATAATAATAGCACACTTCTCGTTTTATAGAGCTGCCGTGTGTGCACAAACGAGTATGTACGGCATTTCTTCCGCATCGCATACCGCTTAAAGTCAGTTCCAAGGTAGCTTCCGCGTAGTATGAAAAGCCAATCTCGGAGGCAATGGTTTATGTTGCGCAGGAGCACAAGTGCGAAAAGAGAGAACGATAGCAAGAGCCGGAAACATGTCAAACACGCATATATGTATATATATTTGTGCAGGGAAATATGCGGGGATTTTTAGCGATGCATGCAGGGAAAAATGCCTGAAATCGGGAATTTTCATGCCTCGGAAAGGGAATTCTTCGGCGCAGGACGGAACATCACTGGGTGCTAGTGCGCGGCGAGCCGACGCGTGTAAGCGCGAGACGACGTCCGTTCCGTTTCCTTCGCCGATAAAAACTTGGGAGAATAGCGAGAGATAAAAGACGTCTCCGTGTAGAGACGAGGGGTGTGACACGACGGCTACGCACTCGGATCATGGACGAATCTAGCAAGTGCTGCGAGAAAAAGAAAGCTACCAAACACAATGGGAGTCGAGGGGCGCAAGCCACCGCGACGACCACGACGTACGGATCGGTGAGTTTGTGCGAGTACGATGCTGTAACCCACTGCCACCACTGCTCGATTGCAGGAAATTTCGGGCGATGCGATATGATCCGTTTGCGTCGTCGCAAGCTGATCTAGCACAACGCGACAGGTTCACTAAGTAGGGTATTTTGTTGCAGTTTTGTGTTAATCGACTCTATGCAAATGAAGTGAGAACAGCTGTTCAAGCTACAGCCATGGAATGTTTGTAAGCAGTGATCTATCTCTGGGTGATCCGAGTGATAGTTAATGATAAAACAAAAGGTGGTAAACAGCTTGCCTCTCAAAATGCACGCCTCTGCTTTGTTGACATGGGGTTTGTGAGAAGTGACATTGAGGAATTTCAGTGTGTCAACTTGCCTGCCACTTTAGACACGTGTGACTCCATAATTTTTAGGGTATAGTAGAGTGTAGGCGTCAAGCAGTGCTGAAGTACAACCTGTCACTGCATTCTGCAATTATTGCATCACGTTGGGATAAGCTTTCTCCTATGTCTTATCACAGGCATTCACTGAGAAATTGCAACAGCAAAGATAACATGCATTTCATCCTCTTATCTCTCCTTACAACTCTCTTTTGCTTGTGTATCTGATAGGGCAATCTTCACGGTACCATTGTGCGTATGATGTCCTGTTGCCAAGTGCAAAGTCTTGGGTTAAATGTCCACCTTCCGCATTGTAATGAGGCTTATTACATTGAAGAGCTGCAGGTAGCTCATATAGATCATGTTTCAAACAAGGTTGCCTAATGTATTGCTGGCTATGAAACTGCTTCTCTCAAATGCAGAGTCTTTAGGATCTCCTTTTCTTTGTGTTACTCAAAAGCAGTGCTCATTGAGGCACAGATTTTGGACAGTGCCCGTTATTTCGGAGCTCTCCACTGTGGCTTTCATCATGGTTACCCCGTAACTTTGTGATTCCAGACACGGTAATTCGATTTGGCTTTCCACTGAACATGACGTGAAAATTGCTCTATGCAGATGGAGGTGGCGGACAACCCATTGCCAAGCACATCTGAGCAAGCCCCTGACATGCGGGCAGGCGGTGACTGCAAGGACATTGAACTGCAGGGAGGCCTCACACAAGACAACGACAGCATCGTGTGGGACCCGAAGCCCTGCAACTGCGTCGCCGACGGACCGAAGTGTCGCGAGTGCTTATCGTCGGAGAAAGGTGCCATAAAGGTTCAGATGGAATCGTGGTCCGTAGAGAAGACTGTGGTATTCGGCATAATCCTGGGGGCTTTCTGCATCTGGGCTGTTGTGTTCGGAATATGCCTCAATGTGTTCAAGCTCTGAAAGTGTTCGTTGTAAGGACTTGTGTGACACATTAGTCCCTTATGTTTGAAGGTTTGCTGTGCAAGCAGTCAAAATGTAATGAAGACGATATGTTGGTGCTGCCTGTCTTGCAGCACTGATGCAAATTTCGCCAGTTATTCTCACGGCTGATTGTGCGCTAAGTTGGCTGCGGGCACAATGTTATACCAAAGGTTCTTTTTACAAAGGTTTACTGCCCAAGCTGTGTGCAGTACTGCGCAGGGTAACCAATAGATAAGGTAACAAAGGTTGTGTACTGCTTTAGTTGAGATGTTGCCTCATTTCACCCATTATGTTTTGTGTTTAATGTTGTATGTGTGCCCGCAACTGCAAAGTCTTAAGGTACTGGGGCCACAAGGAGCAAAAATTTGCATGACCTCCACGACCAGAAGTTTCGGTTCTGAAGTGGACGAACCTAATGTAAAGATTATGTGGTCGCTTCACAGTTCTCATGTACCATGAACATCTATTCTTGGAGCTGTATGCACAGTACATGTGACGTGCAGTCATTGACTATGGCTTTGGTATGCCATAAGAAAGCCCAAAATAAATTCAGTGTGTGTAATCGCTCATAGCTTTCCATTAAAGCAAGAGCTGTTCTGGCTATGCTCGCTTTAATTTTGACGAGGTGTTGCCCCTAACGGTTGACAATACAATGCCCTTTAATTTTGACGAGCCGTTGCCTTTAACAGTTGACCATACAATACAACTCCTTTACGGGGTCCATATCATGCAGTTTTTTGCAACAGATCTGTCATTTTGGACTGCAAACTTGTAAGTAGAGGCAGCTTCTTCTCATTTTTAAGTCTCCTAGCAATAGGAAACGCTTTAGTCAATACCTGTGCATTGCATTATGTTCCAATGCAGAACAGGTTGAAATGCTGTTCCTTTGTTCAACACTTTTGGGCAGGGTGAAGTGTAGCACTAGGGAACAGCATATGGCTGAAAAACTCTGCAGCAGCTCATAACAGTGTGATATCTCCATAATGTAAAAATGAAGCTCTTGCACCTTTGTCAAATCCAGCGAGGCATGATGTCACATGTTCCCCATTTTAAAGCTACAGGTTGATATTCTTTAAAGTCTGTTGAATTTGCTGTGTTTTTTAAGTTATAGTCAGCTTTTCTGTTTGCCACATTTTCTATAAAGCGTATGCGTGCTGACTAGTACTGCCTCCAACCTGTTTCGGATTCACATTTGCAGAAAGGACACAACAACTAACGACCGGCACCTTCAGTGACATTGCATTTAAGGAACATGTGGCAAACAACAAGAGCCAAGTACTTCGTGCAATCTGTGATCACTTACAATTGTGACATCATGAATACATGCATAAAAAGAATTAAGATCTTATTTGCAATGTGTGCTTCCCCCTTTTAGGAAATGAGAGACCTTAGTCACATGTCACTGTTCTTTTTACTACATATATTCACCTGTGGACGGCAGAACAAGTAATAACATAACTCATTACTTGGAATGTGAACTGTTTTGTAATGTGATCTGACGGTGCGAATTACAGGATATGTTGTGTTTTTATTTAGCAATCGCATAAGCTGTCTCAAACACTGATTTGTGTTCGTGAAGGTTTTTTTTTTTTAATGTACAAAGTTCTTTTTTGTTGACCATTAAAGGTGCAACCATGCAAAATGGCAAGTTTCTATTGATTATAAAGAACAAGGAGTTAGTATAGCCCCACCCCGTTTATGATGCCAAGGTGTTATGTGTACTATTACATCCAGTATGAGGTGCAGTACACAAGCTGTGACCAGATTATCGCCTCTCAAGAAGTGGTGTCCGCCACTCCAGCAATACCCCTGTGCTTTCTTAGTGAAGAAATGATACAATATCCCACCAAGCAAAGCATATGGGCATCGCCCCTGCTATGGCATGCTTCATCATAGCAAACTTCTGTCTCAGCTTTATAACCATCCAAACTTATTTTTCCTTGATGCACTGCTAGTTTGCTGGGCCCTGCCCACCATTTTTCATCGGATCATTGCTCTTGCTACAACTTTTGGATTGCAGCTTTTGTTGAATGTGATAGTACAACAGGTGCTCTATCGTTTTTGCACTGATCTAAAATTCTCAGTGAAAATGACCTAGCAGCAGAGCAGTGTCTCAGTGCTTGCAGCTCATTCTGCTGGCATCTTGGTGCTTGCTATCGCCTCTGTACAATTGTTATCAGCTGCCTGTATTTGGAGAATTGTGTGGCAATAGTGTACAGCTCCTACAATGGTGAGGCAAGCCCTGTCGGAGCTACTGGCACACTTTGAACCAACCTTCAATGGTAAGTGGAAGTGTGCGCCGTTGTCACTTTCATCATGTGGATCATTTTTGAAACGCTGCAGCACATTTTGCTGTTAAACACAGCTAACAACACAGCAAACGGCTGATTGACTGACATTGTGATGAAAAAATTTGCACGCAAAAATAATTCTTTCCTCTCCTTCCTGCATCTTCAGTTTTGCGATTTCTTTTGTTTTTTTCATTTCTTCAACCCAAGTCGGGGAAGGTTTTGCAATGTGTGTAGTATCCACGCTTGTTATCTCCTACTGACAGTTAACATCCGTGGCGCCTTTCTGCATGTCATGTTTTCCGCGAGCCTCCTTTATGCTTCTATGTACACTAGGCATGTTGCAGCTTCACTTGAAGGAACTTCCCATGGTTTTGTTACACATGTGCACATGTTGGCATACTCACTCACAAGTACACACTGGTGCTTATTTTACAAAGTTCATAGGCGTGCGATGAAAGCTTTGGTAAGTGAAGATTGGTGTGAATGTGACCTTGAGGCAATGTGAAAACATTGAGTGAGTGCGACTAATGAAACTACCAATGGAAGTCAAGAAATGTAAGTGTAAGTGGACGCTGATATGGCCAGCATTAAACGTTGGTGAGAGTGGGTGGACGTACGCGCAGTAGTCTGAGCGAAATTTACTGAACACGAGTGGTGCAAGTGCAAGTATGTGTGCGAGTGAATGTAAGCGACAAGGGACGAGTGCATGGCATGCAAACATATAGGTGAATACAACTGTGTATCCACTGATTCCTCTGACGATATTAGGTATACATTTGACATGTACTTATCATGCTTCAAGTTTTCTTTGTGGTAATGCATATGGCAGTCCTGCAATGTTTATTTTAGGCAAGCTGCATCTATGCAGCTAGCACTACACTACAATTCCATAAATAAATACTACTGATGCCTCGTCTTTATGTGCCACACTAAAGATAGTTCATTCAATTTTTGACCCACCCCGCAAAGGCTGACCGGAGATGTTCAGCAGAACTGGTCTACCATATTCACACTCTTTATGCTTAATGTTGCACACACGTAAGAGAACTGTTCTGCATAAAAGGTATAACACAGTGGAGTGTTCCCTCATAAATTGGTTAGTCGCAGGGTGGCTGGAGAGATGGCATAGATGCACACGTATGAAGACTCCTTTACAGTAGCTTGCAAGAAATATTAAAAAGGGCACCGAATTTCATGTTTATGGTTTTATTGGATCACATCACCATAAAACAGTATGTATGACATAATCATGATTTAATTGTTGCTTAGTGCGCTTACCTGTTCTTCACTTGGACAGGAATGGCGGCAGAGAAGCAGATCTTGCGCACCCAAGGTAGCAGAGCCCTGTCGGAAAAAGAAATCTTGATTTCTCGCGCAACGCTTGAATGCCCCAGCTTTGACTCCTATAATATTTGCAGGCAACAAAATGGTGGACAATTACTCAAAACAAAGAATTTATATTTATATAATGCAACTATGTGCACTCTTAACTGCTACTAAGCATTAACAGTAATGATAAAGGGTTTGAATGCAAGAACTAATCTTTCAGCCTAAATACCGCCATTACAGCTCTGTGTTCGTGATCCTTAGCCAGTGTTTAGGCCCTTTGATGTCGGCAGTATTGTCTTCAGAGTAGCAGATGAAGACATCAGTTTGGCCAGTTCAGCTAAATGTCTCTGTAGTAATGGAAACCAAGACAAATCTTAACTATCCCACCATACACATCCATCTTGGATGCATATGCATGGGTCCATCTTGAATGTAACACTGCAACTGTGCTATAATGAATGGGATAGAAATATTGAACTATACTGTGTAGCACATACAATGTTTAAGCACATACAATCTTCGACAATAATTGCATAAATACTATAAAATTCCCGGTGATGGTACGTTTACGACTACCGTTAAAACAATAATAATTGCATAAATACTATAAAATGCCCGGTGATGGTACGTTTACGACTACTATTAGAACAATAAATTGCTTCCTTGTGTGTACAGTTGGAGACTGCATATAATTCCACCATAGCAACAATGCAAGCAGGAAGAAGGAAAAGCAGATCATGATTGCATAATGCTTCCACAATTTCTAATCTTTTGTTTAATTTTAGCATTGATCGTGTTACTACCACACACCGGCCATGGCAGACTACTGTCTCGTTCTGTCAACAGCGTAGATCATTTGTTTGAAATGAATTCTGAGAACTGGCTCATTTGAGCACGGGTTCGGAAAACTGAAATCTTATTTCAAACCTTATGTCAAATATCTAGCTCTAAGGACTCAATACAACTTGACCGCGCGTACTGGATAAATATATATTTTGCGCTGTGAACGCGTGTGTTCAGATGGCACGAAATTTTTGTTTATACGAACATATGATGTAACTATGGGAGAATCGTACAATCGGATGGTGAAACTACAATTTGAGCAGTCAGACGGTGTGATCATTGGTTCAGTTGAAATGTGACGCTTGCTTTGCTCGTCGGGCGCGTTTGTGCTTGGGTTGTACGAATTTTCGATTATACGAACATTACACAAAACCCTTTGACAGCTTGGTTTCACTAGGCTTCGGCTGCGCTTTCATCACACCGTACGAGGCGGGAGGGCATTCTGGGGGCTCACCTCCGCAAAGAGTGTAGGCAGCGAACTTGCCAAATCCTTTCAAGTGGCGACCGTGGTACCACACGTACGCCGACGCGCCTAGAAGTCCGCCACTGCCAACAACACGGCACGAGAAGCAATCGCCGTTTTCGGAGTCTGAAGGCTTCGTCACTCCCATCGTAGATCACACGCGTTGGGCGGTGTCAAGTAGTGCACGTGGTAGATTTCGTGAAGCTGCGTCAGTTCCGCATATTCCGAAGGATCGTCAAATTAACAAATACCGATACCTCCTCGGGCAGGGTCAAGCAGCGCTCCCACCTGTAGGACGACTAAATACTTCGAAAACAATTTCGACGTCTTACATGTGGACGTCGATATATTACGCGAGTGAATTTTGATTATTTCGACTTTTAAAAACTATCACTTGCGCTTACGTTGACGTTGTCGGGGTATTGGCGCTAGAATTAGAGTGCGGTCAAACTAAGAACGATTAAATATGAGCGCAGTGCCTGCATTGCAAATCCAAATGACAAAGGCAGCTTTGACGGAGAGAATCTCAAAGGCCATGCATCTTGTGTACCATACAGTTGCAGGAACCGAAACCACGTCACAAGTTTCAGATGTGCGTAACTGGATATCACCGGCGTCAATCGCAGCAGCATTCAATGCAATTTGAATAACTATTACAAACATTTCAGATAGAAGAAGGGCGACTGTGTATTTCGATGCGCATCCTTCGAGGTCGGAGAAGTGAATATCGCGCATCACGCCACACCTTAAAGGTCCCATGACACCAAAATTTCAAACGCGAGATGCTTGCATTAATTGGTTTTCCTGCATACGAAGGCAATCTTGACCAAGTATTAGCGGCGAACGTCGCCTCTAAGTAATTTTAATATGGTTTCAAAGTAAGCGGGAATGCTCATCCGAGCTTGCAGCACCTCGCGACATCGCCACTAGTGTGACGCAGTTTGTTGGCCATCTGTGACGTTTCACTTTTGTAAGTTGATATCGTGACGTCACAGAGAGACACGGGCGCGCCGCGCTATGGCCTCCGATCGTAGCCTCCAAGATTGGCTCTCGCAGCCGATCGCGGAGGCCACGTCAAAAGCCGTATTTTTCTGCTTCATCTCCGTGTTGGTCGCTCAAGCGTACATTGTACACATGCAAAGCGATGTGGCGAGCTGGTCTGGCGCTCGCGCTCTTCGCAACGTCACCGAATCTTGAGCTAAAGTGATCAGTGCATGCGCTCACTTCCGACAGCCGCCGCGCTAGCCCCGCGGCGCTAGTTTCTTGCAGTTTTTGGCGCGCGTTTCGAAGCTTCATTAAAACTGAACAAAATTAACGATGGTGTGACTAATTAGACTTCACGCTGGAGAATTTGCCACTCCATGCCGTGATTACAAGACACTGTTCTACTCATTAGAACATAAAAGTCTCGAACAAAAAAAGTAGCTGTCATGGGGCCTTTAAAAACGCGGGAAGGATAGGAGAAAAAGACTTGATCGACTTGATAGCGACCTAGCCAACGATGCCACAACCCGGCGCAAGTAAGCTAGCCGACTTCATTGATTTCTGTGGTTTTACGTCGCCAAAGCACAGTATGGTCAGCCCCGCCACGGTGGTCTAGTGGTTATGGCACTCGGCTGTAGATCCGAGAGTCGAAGGATCGAACCCCAGCCGCAGCGAATTCATTTCGATGGAGGCGAAATGTTGGGGCCCGTGTGCTCTGCGATGTCAGTGCACGTTAAGGGACCCTTCACTAAGGCGTCATTCATAATCAGAGCATGGTTCTGGGACGTCAAATTCCATAACCCAACCATCAACGGTATCCAAAGGAGGCATATATTGCTTAAGAGACACGCCGTAGTAGAGGGCTTCGTATACATAGACCGCCCGGGGATCTTTGACGTGCAATGACATCGCTCAAATACACGAGCCATTTCGCCTCCATCGTAGTACTCTACACTGTACCCTATGACAATTGTGAGAGGCTAAAATATATAAACGCTTCAAACTGAGCCTCGGGCCGACAAAGATGCGAAATAAACGACTTCCACAGTTCCTGGCCGCTTGCCTCACAACCCCGCGTAACTCTATGGCATTTTTGTCGACAATCTTAAGAAACTGAAGAATACGAACGCATTAAACTAAGGCTGAGGCGTACAAAGGTTCGATTAAAAGTGTTTCCGCGCTTCCAGGCCGCTTGACTCGCAACCCCGCGCAACTCTATGGCATTTTTTTCGACAATTCTGAAGACCTTTGGAAAATCAAAAACTTCCTTCCTTCGATAAATTACACGCCAGATTGCAATGAAAACCTAAAAATACAGTCAGCCTGAGTTAATTATCCCCATTAATAGATAAACGCGGCTCTAGCACGCCCGCGTCGCAACCCCCCGTAACTCTATGGCATTTTTGTTGACAATTCCGACAGCCTTTCGTGAAAAATGAGAAATGAAAAGCCTCATTTTTTCGACAAACTACGCGCCCGATTTTAATGAAAACCTAGAGTCAGCCCGAGTTAATTTTAATGAAAACCTAGAAATAGATCTGTAATAATCGCTGAAGAACCCCGAAATTATAACAGTAAGCGTGAGTGCGCCTTGAAAAGTAATTACATGTCTTTATAGCTGGTTTACGTTCCTGTTAGATTCCCTGTCATCTGCGCTCTCTGACGTCACGATGTTCGTAGCAACGCCGAACTACGGGGACGCCACGGCGTGAGCTAGACGATCGGGAAACTGGCGCTGAAGCCGCCATTTCTATGTTCTTGTATCTGACATTATCACACCTGGGCATACTGCTGCCGCTGCGTGACGTTATCAGAAGTCGTACTGCAGCCTTACGTCACTCTAGTGTCAATACCAGTAGGTGGCCATGCGAAAATTGACTTTAATACGAGTATAAAATATCCTAAAGGCACTACTTTTTGAGCTTTAATCTTTCATTGAGCCGTCTCAGATAACTGAGATATGTATCGAGTAATAAGCTCAGTTTTGAAAATTGGTGCAAGTACTCCTTTAATGTGTGGTCTACTTGTTACGCCTTGTGTATTACGTTATTCTTGCTTAAAACTCGGTGTGTTCTTGAATGAAAAAAATTGCAGGTTAAAATACGCTCGCACATTTGTCCCCTACTTATGCTGCTTAGTTTAAACGTGTCGCTATATATATTTATTTTGCAACGCCTCGCAGACACGAGGAGGACTTCGCGGCACAGCCAATGGACTCGCACCCTGCCCATCGTGCTGATCAGCTGTGCGCTGCTGTTTGTGTCTGTGGTACTCCTCGGCATATCTGTTTCGTGCACGCCTACAAGAAGCGTTGGAAGAGGCCGCAGCTAGCGATCGTGTCACGGCAGTGACAACGTAAAGCGTGGGAGAAGTACTACATTCGCGACAAGGCATCGTACGTCGCTACAGCGGAAGAGTGCTGACAATGTCGCGACAAGGATGGAAGATTAGGGTCCAGATTCATTTCTACGATGTTATTACGTACCACGCCATACTACGGCGCTTTACTTCACATTCGTTTTAAGTGCGGAGCACTATAACGACGCGGGCTGTCGCCATGTGATATGGTCTTATGTCGTTGTCCGACACCAACACCAGAATGACTCTCCGTAAGCCAGGCGCATATCCTTCTTGTCGAAGCCAACCTTTGCCCCACCACGCATTCAAATAAACGCGCTTTCGTATTTCAAATAAGATTCTTCAAGTAATTACGAGTGGTGTTGTCTTACTACAGGCTCATAAGCCGTTTCGACAAGGATGACTGCCCACAAGGTAGCCTCCCGGTTGAATCCGAATTATGCCTCGACCACAGATTCAAATAAATGCAAATACACGAGCGTTCTTGGCTAAAATATCATTTCCCCATTTCCCACAAGCGCGGGTGACCTCTCAAGCGTACAGTACCTTACATATGCCGAGCCAGGCTGGAAGCGCGTCACTCCCTATTTTACCGGTAGGTATCACGCGGCAGTGGCGGATGCCTCCCAGCCTACCACAGCAGCGCGGACGCAAAGCTATTTCACCAACGCCGAAGTGAAAGAGCCGCGTTATTCTATTACTGGGAATAGTTCAGTAGGGCTGACTCTATTGGTAGGTTTTCATTCAAAATGGCGTCTGGATTGTCCAAAAAATGTAGCTTTTCCTTTCGAAATGCCGCCTGGATTGTCGAAAAAAAGGCCATAGAGTTACGCAGAATTGCGACCCGAGCGCGCTAGAGCCGCGTTAATCTATTCAGGCGAATAGTTCACTCGGGGAATATTACGGGGCTTTATCGAAAAAAAAAATTAGATTTTTCATTCTTCATTTTTCACCAAAGGTCGCCCGAAATGACGAACAAAATCCGATAGAGTTACGCGGGGTTGCGACCCGGGCGTGCTGGAACCGCGTTTATCTATTTCAGGGATAAATTAACTCGTGCTGACTCTATTTCAAGGTTCTCATTAATATCGCCCGCGTAATTAACCAAAAAAAAATGAGAGTTTTCATTCCTCATTTTTCACCAATACGTCGCCAGAATTGTCGAAGAAAATCCCATAGAGTTACGCGGAGTTGCGACCCGGGCGTGCTGAAGCCGCGTTTATGTATTGCAGGTATTAACTCGGGCAGACTCTTTTTCTAGGTTTTCATTAAAATCGGCCGCGTAATTAATCGCAAAAATCAGATTTTTCATTCTTCATTTTTCACCAATACGTCGCCAGAATTGTCGAACAAAACCCCATAGAGTTACGCGGGGTTGCGACCCGGGTGTGCTGGAACCGCGCATATCTATTACAGGGATTAATTAACTCGTGATGACCCTATTTCAACGTTTTCATTTAAATCGGCCGCATAATTAATCGACAGAATGAGAGTTTTCATTCTTCATTTTCCACCAATACGTCGCCAGAATTGTCGAACAAAATCCCATAGAGTTACGCGGGGTTGCGACCCGGGCGTGCTGGAACCGCGTTTATCTATTACAGCGATTCATTAACTCGGGCTGACTCTATTCCTAGGTTGTCATTAAAATCGGCCGCGTAATTAATCGAAAAAATGAGGTTTTTCATTCTTCATTTTTCACCAAAGGTCGCCAGAAATGTCGAACAAAATCCCATAGAGTTACGCGGGGTTGCGACCCGGGCGTGCGGGAACCGCCTTTATCTATTACAGGGATTAATTAACACGGGCAGACTCTATTTCTAGGTTTTCATTAAAATCGGCCGCGTAGTTAATCGAAAAAATTAGATTTTTCATTCTTCATTTTTCACCAATACGTCGCCAGAAATGTCCAACAAAATCCCATAGGGTTACGCGGGGTTGCGACCCGGGCGTGCTGGAGCCGCGTTTATCTATTACAGGGATAAATTAACTCGTGCTGACTTTATTTCAAGGTTTTCATTAAAATCGGCCGCTTAATTAATCGAAAAAATGAGATTTTTCATTCTCCATTTTTCACCAATACGTCGCCGGAAATGTCGAACAAAATCCCGTAGAGTTACGCGGGGTTGCGACCCGGGCGTGCTGGAGCCGAATTTATCTATTACAGGGATTAAAAAACTCGTGCTGACTCTATTTCTAGGTTTTCATTAAAATCGGCCGCGTAATTAATCGAAAGAATGAGATTTTTCATTCTTCATTTTTCACCAATACGTCGCCGGAAATGTCGAACGAAATCCCATAGAGTTACGCGGGGTTGCGACCCGGGCGTGCTGGAGCCGCGTTTATCTATTACAGGGATAAATTAACTCGGTCAGACTCTATTTCTAGGTTTTCATTAAAATCGGCCGCGTAATTAATCGAAAAAATGAGATTTTTCATTCTTCATTTTCACCAATACGTCGCCGGGAATGTCGAACAAAATCCCATAGAGTTACGCGGGGTTGCGACCCGGGCGTGCTGGAGCCGCGTTTATCTATTACAGGGATTAAATAACTCGTGCTGACTCTATTTCTAGGTTTTCATTAAAATCGGCAGCGTAATTAGTCGAAAAAATGAGATTTTTCATTCTTCATTTTTCACCAATACGTCGCCAGAATTGTCGAACAAAATCCCATAGAGTTACGCGGGGTTGCGACAAGGGCATGCTGGAGCCGCGTTTATCTATTACAGGGATTAATTACCTCGTGCTGACTTTATTTCAAGGTCTTCATTAAAATCGGCCGCTTAATTAATCGAAAAAATTAGATTTTTCCAGTGGCGCAACGACGGGGGGGGGGGGGTTCGGGTGTTGTAACCCCCCCTGAGGCTGACCTAATCCCATCCCACTCCGTAACTGCCCCTATGTCCTAGAAGAATGTGGCGCTAATGTCTCTGCAAAATGTCGAAAAAATAATAAAAATAATCATCATCATTGATGTTACTATTATATGGCATTTTATTTACTTTTTTTGTACACACGCAACAACTGTGTAATGGCATGCCCGGCCCTTCGTGAAAAATTGAACCCCCCTCCCCCCCAGGTAGAGATCCTGGGTGCGCTACTGGTAGAGCATTCCTCTACTTATTGTGCGCCTTCCTGAATAAAAATACGGTCTCTCAAAATCTTGCACAAAATGCCAAAAAAGGTAAGACTATAGTATTGGGTTTTTTGTGAAATTTTGACTCGATCAGAAGTCGCACAAAATGCGTTTTCCCGCATCGTAGAGCATTCCTCTACTTATTGCGCGCCTTCCTGAATAAAAATACGGTCTCTCAAAATCTTGCCCAAAATGCCAAATAAGGTAAGACTATAGTCTTGGGTTCTTTGTGAAATTTGACTCGATCAGAAGTCGCACAAAATGCGTTTTCCCGCATCGTAGAGCCATTCCTCTACTTATTGCGCGCCTTCCTGAATAAAAATCCGGTCTCTCAAAATCTTGCCCAAAATGCCAAAAATGGTAAGACTATAGTATTGGGTTCTTTGTGAAATTTGACTCGATCAGAAGTCGCACAAAATGCGTTTTCCCGCATCGTAGAGCATTCCTCTCCTTATTGCGCGCCTTCCTGAATAAAAATACGGTCTCTCAAAATCTCGTCCAAAATGCCAAAAAAGGTAAGACTATAGTATTGGTTTTTTTGTGAA